>CAUYQV010011040.1:0-33324 GCA_963574575.1 Galagoides demidoff | reverse complement strand
CAGGCGCCCGCCACAACGCCTGGCCATTTTTTGGTTGCAGCCATCATTGTTGTTTGGCGGGCCCAGGCTGGGGATTCGAACCCGCCACCTTAGGTGTATGTGGCTGGCGCCTTAGCCGATTGAGCCACAGGCGCCGAGCCGGTATCTACATTTTTCTTGGATAATTTCATGTTAAACAGAAAAATAGACATAGCTGAACCTGGAGGAATTTAATAACTCAGTGCATCAGGGTCAGGAAAATGATAACTGATTCTAATACTAAGTCTATTAGAAAAAGAAACAACTTTGGCAGTTAAATGTTATACTAAAACCTACTAAACAGATCAACACTGTCCCACAGCCATTTTGTACACAAGGAGGAATGATATGCATGAGACCTTTGTTCACAGAGGAATGACTGTTTTTGCAAGAAATTCCTGTTCTGTTCTATCCTTCACTAGTAGGTAAAGCAGAATAGTTACCGGTGACTGGTATGTCTTAGTCAAGTTGGAGATTCGGGAATTTGGGCTGGTGAGAGTTTGCTTCTCTCCTGTGTTTATCAAGACCATCTATAAGTTTGGGGGGAAAGAGAAGAAAGCAGGAAATAGAAGAGGATGCCATTGAAGTAGGAAAGTATTACTCTTCCCACAGGAGAGGAGGCTTCATCATCATTCTAAGAAACACTCTCCAACTATCAAACGCAATCCAGCCTGAGTGCCTTACTACACATGTACTCTATATTCCATGGAGTAGATAATTTTCTTTTCACAACAGAAAAACAAATTTAAAGGGGAATTCTGTCCTGTTCTGGTCTAAGCTGTAGCATGCTACAAAGCATCCCACCCCCAAAATGACAGCCCCAGTTGAACAGTAAAAGGAAAAAAAAAGTCTCTTAGCTTTTAAAGACGTAGAGAAGAGCTTCTTGGGGTCCCACGGGACTCTGACATGTCCCTGGCTATGAGTTAGTGAGTTACTGTTGACCTGTGGAGTGTATATTTATTTCTAGCTCTCCTCAAGACACCCTATTTAAACAGATGGCTGGGGAAGGAGAATCACAGGGGATTACTTCAGTGTTTACTTTATTCTCCTTAAAATGACCAGTTTTAGTTTGTTGACTTCTGGATATAAAGAAATGAGAGGAAAATGGGAAGATTATAGCAAGTTTCCTTTAGGCTGTGTGGGTCTCTCCTGTTTTTCTGCCTAAGACACCCAGACAGATGGCCTCTAATTGCCTTGAGGATCTTTAGAATGGAGAGCAATTGCTCCTTTCAAATTTTTTTTTTTTTTTTTTTTGGTTGGGGCTGGGTTTGAACCCGCCACCTCCGGCATATGGGGCTGGCGCTCTACTCCTTTGAGCCACAGGTACCACCCGCTCCTTTCAAATCTTGATAAGAATAAACTATTTTGTTTTAAACAGAAAAGGAAAATAACAGAATTGTTGTACTTGATGCTCTAAAAGAATGCTGGTATATAGATAATGAGCTTTGGTTTAAATAAGTATCAGGGAAGTAGAAGAATGTAGCGAAGGTCATTAAATATTCATGAAGTTGTGCTTCATGATCTACTCCAATTCTCCTATTACCACTCTGATGAAAATACCTTACACTGTACATGCCATCATTATTTTTTCCTCTTAAGATTTAAGTGAATCTGTTCTTGGCCTTTAGGCTAAGATTGAGTAAAGATTTAATCATCATTGCCAGTTCACTCACTCATTAGGTCATTATGAAGTTCTTCTTCCTTCCATGTTAAATATTAGAAGGCTGGGCCCAATTTGGGAAGTAACCAATTTCCTGAACTAAATACTGTTTTGTTTTATCATAGCATCTTAGCCACTCTGAGATTTCAAAAATAAGATTATTATAAAAGAAATCACACACACACATGTACACGGGTGTATGCATACACACACACACAGGAAATCATATTATCTGGCAATTAATTTGCTGCCCAGAAAAAAACAAAAATCAAATACTGAATTGGGTTTTGGTTTGTTTATATAGGATCTCAGGGTGCTGGAGCTGCCTCAACCTAATGGCATCTCAATTCTTATTATTTCTTTTCCAGAGATAAGCTCTTCCTCCATCCCTCGGGCTGGAATGTGGTAGCATGATTGCAGCTCACTGCAGGCTTCAATTCCTGGGCACAAGTAACACCTCCTGTCTCAGTCACACGAGTAATTAGGACTATAGTTGAGCATCACCAGACCTAACTAATTTTTCTTAAGTAAAGACAGGGTCTCACTGTGTTGTTTTGGCTGCAAACTGTTGGCCTCAAACTGCTGGCCTCAGGTGATCCTCTGACTTGACCTCCCAAAGTGTTGGGATTATAGACATGAGTTACCTACCGTATCTGGCCCTAATTTTTTTTTTTAACACTAGAAATCAATAACTATAAGATATTTAGGAAAATAATCAAAATTTTAAAACTAGACTAGACACTTTTTGAGCAAACTTTGCCCATCAGGAGGAAAGAATTAATGTTTGATGAATAGTCTGCAGCAGCTGAGTACTCTCATCCCACCATCTAAACACTGGGCCTCCAACAGGATGTGGAAAAATGCTCAACATCACCAATCATCAGGGAAATGCAAATCAAAACTACAATGAGATATCATCTCAACCCAGTTAGAATGGCTATTATCAAAAAGACAAAAAAAAAAAAACAACAAAAACAAATGCTGGTGAGGATGCAGGGCAAGGGGAACTCTTATGCACTCTTGGAGGTGTTGGGGCTCAGAAAACAGTATCCTAAAAGATGCAACCTGACAAGGAAATCTTTTTCTCTGACCTCCTGCCTCTCAGTCCTGTTCTCCCCTGAGGTTAGCCATAGAAACTAGAATCCCTTTTCCTCAAAGTCAGCCACAAAAACCTAAAAATATTACTCTAACTTTTCCTTTGCCTTTCTGTGTAAAATCTGGCCATAAAGAATTTTCCTTCTCTATCTTGTCTGACTGCAGGGCATGAGACCCCATTCCAGAGAGGGTCCTGACCCACCCTCAGAAGGAAGGATGCATACACAATCAGGCCATTCTGGGTTTCCCCATTTACTCTATTACCAGTAGATCATACCCTTTTGGGCCACTCATATTTCTACATGGCTGTCCATACATAAAATCTGTTGGAGTTATGTATAAAAATGGATAATTTCCCCTGTATCTTTATCCTGAAGGCTCCCGTGTATACGTTAAATAAATTTGTATACTTTTTTCCCCAATTAATCTGCCTTTTGCAAGCTGAGTTCCTAGCAAACATTTAGAGGGCAAAGAAGGAGAACTTTCCCCATGGCCACTAGTTTGGCATCACAAACAAGATGTTGAAAGCTCCACTGTTCTAGAATCTGCAGTGACGGGAACCCAGGACTTAGCTACCATAAAGGTAGGCATTTCTTATCCGCCTGGTTCCTGGCCTCTCTCTCTAATGCAATCCAGTCAAGCAGGCAGTAGAAATTGCTATTTCTTCTGCAAAATTTTGGCTGAGAAAAGAGATTTACCTGTGACTGGACTTGGTATAGCCACTCTGGTGTACTTTTTGGTATGAATATTCATAATTACTCCTTTTCCTCCCATAAATAGTCTTTTCCTTTACCTATGATCTTCTGTCATAAAAAGGGGTATTAGGTAAAGTTCTCTCTTATTTTATGCCCTTGAGAGCTTGACTTGTGACCAAGTGAAAGTACTGACTTGGTCTCCATCATCTGGAGGTCAGATTTTTAGGTCACATTAAGTGGCCAATCTAAAAACAGTTAGGGACTCGAGACTTTTTGTTCCAAATATGTCAAACTCTCAGAAGAGTATGTCTATTTTAGCTTATTTCTGGCTGTGAGGAGTGCTCTTTGGGTTTGCTTCTTCTATAAAGAAACTACTAGACTAAGTTGCTACTGGAATTAGTACATTACTGGAAATTCTATTTAAAAAAAAATTTTTTTTAATTAAGTTATAAACAGATCATGTATACAATAATGCAGTTTATGGGGTACATTGTGCTGATTTCATATAGAATTAGGAATGCTTACATCACACTGGTTAATATATACCTCATCTAGTATATTTATTGTGTTAAGACATTTATACCCTATACTAGGCTTCCTCAAACTACGGCCCCCGGGACACATGCAGCCCACCTAGGACATTTATCCGGCCTGCTGGGTGTTTTTGCCACCACTGCCAGTCCTGCTTAGCAGCCAACTTATCCTGGGGCCTGTAGTCCAGCCTTCCAATGGTCTGAGGGACAACAAACTGGCCCCCTGTTTAAAAAGTTCGAGGACCCCTGCTCTATATTAATAGATCCGACATGTACCCATGCATTATGCACTATAGGTGTGATCCCACAATTTACCCTCCCTCGATCTGACCTCCCCCCTCTCCTCCCACCCCCCCCTTTAATTCTGGGCCATAGTTGTGATCTATTCTTCATATGAAAGTGTGAGTGACTGTAATTTGGTTTCATGATAGTACTGAGTATGTTGGATATTTTTTCTTCCATTTTTGAGATACTTTACTAAGTAGGATATGTTCCAGCTCCATCCATGTAAACGTAAAAGAAGTAAAATCTCCATAATATTCCACAGTATACATATACTACAATTTATTAATCCATTCATGGGTTGATGGGTACTTGGGCTTCTTCCATGACTTGGCTATTATGAATTGAGCTGCAATGAACAATCTGGTACAAATATCTTTGTTATAAAGTGATTTTTGATTTTTTGGATATACACCTAGTAGTGGAATTGCAGGATTAAATGGCAGGTCTACTTTTAGATCCCTGAATATTCTCCATACTTCTTTCCAAAAGTGATGTATTAGCTTACATGCCCACCAGCAGTGCAGAGGTGTTCCCTTTTCTCCACATCCATGCCAACATCTGGAGTTTTGGGATTTTGTGATGTGGGCCACTCTTACAGGAGTTAAATGATATCTCAAAGTGGTTTTGATTTGCATTTCTCTGATAATTAAAGATGATGAACATTTTTTCATGTGTCTGTAGGCCACGCACCTATCTTCTTCAGAGAAGCTTCTGTTCAAGTCCCTTGTCCACAATGAAATGGGATTATTTGTCCTTTTCTTATTAATAAGTTTGAATTCTCTGTGGATTCTGGTTATCAAACCTTTGTCAGAGACATAACCTGCAGATATCCTCTCCCATTCTCAGGGCTGTCTGCTTGCTTTACTTACTGTGTTCTTGGCTGTGCAGAAGCTTTTTAGTTTGATCAGATCCCAGTAATGTATTTTTGGTGTTGCTTCAAATGCCCGGGGTGGGGAGTGGGGTCCTCCTCATAAAGTATTCTCCCAGGCCAATTTCTTCGAGTGTTTCTCCTGAACTCTCTCCAAGAATCTTTATAGTTTCATGTCTTAAGTTTAAATCTTTCATCCAGTGAGTCAATTTTTGTTAATGATGAAAGGTGTGGGTCCAGTTTCAGTATTCTACAAGTTGCCAGCCAATTCTCCCAGCACCATTTGTTAAATATTGAATCCTTCCCCCAATTTATATTTTTAATTGGCTTATCAAAGATCAAATGATGATAAGTGTCTGGGTTCATCTCTTGATTCTCAATTCTGTTCCATACATCTACCGCTCTTATTTTTGCACTAATTCTGTTTTGATCACTATAGATTTATAGTATAGTTTGAAGTCTGGTAGCATGATTCCTCCTGATTTGTTTTTATTTCTGAGTACTGTCTTGGCTATTTGAGGTTTTTTTCTGGTTCCATATAAAATGAAGTACTATTTTTTCCAGATCTTCAAAGTATGATGGTGGTGCTTTGATAGGGATTGCATTAAATTTATAGATTGCTTTGGGTAATATGGACATTTTAACAATGTTGATTCTTCCTAGCCATGAACAAGATATGTTTTTCCATTTGTTAACATCTTCAGCTATTTCTTTTCTCAGAGTTTCATAGTTTCATAATTATCTTTATAGAGATCTTTCATGTCCTTTGTTAGGTAAATTCCCAAATATTTCATCTTTGGCACAACTGTAAAGGGAATAGAGTCCTTGACTGTTTTTTTGCCTTGACTATTATTGGTATATATAAAAGCTACTGATTTGTGAGTATTGGTTTTGTATCCTGAGATGCTACTATATTCCTTAATCACTTCTAACAGTTTTGTGGTTGAGTCCCTAGGGTTTTCAATCATATCATCTGGGAAGAGTGAAAGTTTGCTCTCCTCTGACCCTATTTGTATACTCTTGATTGCCTTCTCTTGCCTGATTGCAATGGCTAAGACTTCCATTACAATGTTAAAAAGCAGTGGAGACAATGGGTAACCTTGCCTGGTTCCTGACCTGAGTGGAAATGTTTTCAATTTTAGTCCATTCAATATGATATTGGCTGTGGGTTTGCTGTAGATAGCCTCTATCAGTTTAAGAAAAGTTCCTTCTGTACCTATCTTCTTAAGTGTTCTGATGATGAAAGGATGCTGGATATTGTCAAAAGCTTTCTCTGCATCTATTGAGAGAATCATATGGTCTTCGTTTTTTATTTTGTTTATGTGATATATTAGATTTATAGATTTATGTATATTGAACCAACCTTGAGACCCTGGGATAAAACCCACTTGGTCATGGTGTATAATTTATTTGATGTGTTGCTGGATTCTGTTTGCTAGGATCTTACTGAATATTTTTGCATCAATATTCATTAGTGATATTGGTCTATAGTTTTCTTTTCTTGTTGGGTCTTTTCCTGTTTTGGGGATCAGGGTGATATTTGCTACATAGAATGTGTTGGGAACTATTCCTTCTTTTTCAATGTTTTGGAAAAGGTTAAATAATATAGGTACTAAGGAACTAGTACCTATAGTAGTACTGATGTGAAGCCATCTGGTTCCAGACTCTTCTTTTTTGGGAGATTTCATATAGTTGATTTTATTTCAGTACTTGATATAGGCCTGTTCAGCATTTCAAATTCTTTCTGATTAAGTCTAGGAAGTTGGCATGCTTCCAAGTAGTGGTCATTTTCTTTCAGATTTTCATAATTCTGAGAATAAAGTTTTTTGTAGTATTCATTAAGGATTTTTTAAATTTCTGAGGTGTCTGTTGTTATTTCACCTTTGTCATTTCTGATTGATATTATGGACTTTAATTTTCTATTTTTCGTTAAGTTGGCCAAAGGTTTATTAATTGTGTTGAATTTTTCAAAAAGCAACTTTTTGATTCATTGATCTTTTGAATAATTCTTTTGTTTTCAATTTCATTTAGTTCTGCTCTAATTTTAGTTATTTCTTTTCTTCTGCTGGGTTTGGGGTTGGACTGTTTTTTCCTTTTCCAGTTGCTTAAGATGTCCTATTAAGTTATTGACTTCCTCTCTTTCTGTTCTCTTGAGGAAGGCTTTCAATGCTATAAATTGGAAATTCTAATTGTCAACAGCCAGAAGATAGGTCCTTTAAATCTGACTCCTAAATACTTGAAAAAAAAACTCTAATTCTAAACAGTTGCCTTGTATTTATGAGAGGATCAAATTAAGAAAAAGACACAAAATAATGTCAAGACTGGCTTTACAAATTCTCTTTACTAAATTAAAGAGTAAAATCTAACCTAAAACAAAGTTAAAATCCTTTGTACAAACTGCTTGCTTTAGATCCTTTGTGAGAATCACAACAAAAGCTACTCCACCTTGTGGTCTAATAATTAAAATTCTGTGCTTTCTTGCCACAGCCTGGGTTTGATTCCTAGTTAAGGAGCCAGTCTCTCTTCGTTTGATATTTATGTGACTTTTGACTTTTTGGAGTACCCATTTGTTATTAATCTTTTTCCCTTTTTTTTTTTTTTGAGACAGAGTGTCACTAGGTCACCCTTGTTAGACTGCTGTGGCGTCACAGCTCACAGCTCACAGCAACCTCAAAGTCTTGGGCTTAAGTGATTCTCTTGCCTCAGCCTCCCAAGTAGCTGGGACTACAAGCGCCTGCCACAATGCCCAGCTATTTTGTTGTTGTTGTTGTAGTTGTCATTGTTGTTTGGCAGGCCTGGGCTGGGTTCAAACCCGCCAGCTTTGGTGTATGTGGCTGGCACCCTAGCCGCTGAGCTACAGGCGCTGAGCCCCTTTTCCCTTTTGATTTCTTGCCTTCTTCTATGAGAGGCACAGGAGACTTTTGGGCCTTTGTATATAGACTGTCACATGAAAAGCTTAGACCTTAGAAAATATGTCCAGACAAAAATGTGGGCTATACCCCAGCTGAGGCTAGCAAAACTTTCCTTTCTTTGAGCTGCTTTGGGGCATCTCTGGATCTTGGGAGGGATGATCTACACCTCTTTCGAAATACCTTGTGTGTTCTTGGGCATCCTTAACCATACTTTTTGTTTAACAGAAAAAAAAGTTTAAAAGCTAGAAATATCAGCTATTTGTCCTGGCTAAAATCTGATAATAAGAGATTTAAAAGGATTTTTTTTAAAAAAAACAAAGAGCACTATGGTTAAAAGTCAGCTTAATAAAAAGCTAATATTCAAGCTATATACTCATATATTGTTTTAAGGCCCCTGTTCTCAGTAAAAACTTCTCCATTGACAAATTTTTGTAAGCCTCTGCTAACCACATGTGCTCCCTGTTTCTCCATTTGCTGTCTATCCCTCCTCCTTCTTTCCACCCTCAATGCCACATGAGGAAACTTAAAGAATTCCTTAAGGAAAAGAGAAAAGGCACTACAGAGATTTGTGTTTTTCTTCATGGGAACTCGGAGCAGAAGTGTTCTTCCCAGGTCTAAGGCTAGATTCCTTTTTGCATTAAAGTCTTCGAGCTTTTTGGCTTCCAGATACATACACATGTATACCTATTTGTATGTTATCTGTTGTGTCTACATAAAGGTGTATGTCTGTATATATGTTTACACATTTATAGACTGTCTACACCTGGTAACAAATTAACTTGAAGATAAATGAGTACTCAAATTAAATAATCAGTGCAAACACTTTTCATATGTGTAGGATTTCAGTAATCTTTGGTAAATATAGTTTTAAAATTGTTGTTATCAAATGTCATCCGATTTTCATTTAGACATTTTCACCTGGGTCTATTAGATAGGTTTATACTGTCTTTGCTAAATGTTTTAAGGTCATAAGACCATTTGCTTCTGTGATATGTTTGATACTTGCTTATTTACCTGTGAGCTTATGTCTTGATTTGGGCCTGTAGATCATCATGAGTCCTAGGGACAATTCCACCCATTCTCCCTGGCCCAGCTTTGCCTCTTGACCATACTGGGGGGAGATTAAGTACTCCAGATGTTGTCCTTTGTCTTGAGCTGTGTATCTGACAGATAATTAAAACTATTTACTTCCTAGGCTTTTCACTAGAAGGATTATGAATAATTAATTTTATAATTAATATATGGAATTAAAACTAGTAAATAAAAGAGAAACAATTCTATATACGAAGTATATAAAAAAGTAGGATATGTTTTAGTAAAAATGGTTAGAAGAAGACATGAAAATGTGGTTTTAAAAGAAAAATTATCTTGCCTAATTTAAACTTTTTTAAAATTAAGATTAAAGAAAAAATAAAACTGAATACAAAAAATTGAAAAAGAAAATAGAAACAATTTTAAGAGATTACAACAAATCTTATTCTACATGGTCAAAATAGGTTGAAGTTGAATAGATCTATTTATAAGGTTTTATTAAAATTAGCTTTAGTATTAATTATACATTAATGCAATAAATACACTAATGCAAAGGTAAAATCTGGTTTCCCCTTTGAACAAAATTTACATGTAATATTAATAAAAGACAGTAAAAGATTTTGTTTACTTTTTGAGTAAACTGAAAAAAGAAAGAAAAGAGGGGAAGGAGGAGAGATAGGTACAGTTTACCTCAATGATGTCTTATGATTATTTGGGAAATTAACTCTCCTTTCCAGCAAAGAGTAAAGGGTTTTGTTTCTCAAAATATTTGGGGTTTGTTTGTTTGTTTTAGACAGAGTCTCACTTTGTTGCCCTGGGCAGAATGCCGTGCTGTCATAACTCACAGGAACCTCAAACTCCTGGGCTCAAGTGATCCTCTTGCCTCAGGCTCCCAAGTAGCTGGGACTACAGGAGCCCTCCACAACACCTGGTTACTTTTTAAGAGACAAGGTCTCGCTCTTCATCAGGCTGGTCTCAAACTCCTGAGCTCAAGTCATCCACTAGCCTTGGGCTCCCAGAGTGCTAGGATTATACATGTGAACCATTGCACCCAGCCTTGTTTCTTGAAATATTTGAATTATTATTTTGGCTAAATGCATGACTATTATTTTATAGTGACTTATGATCCTGTTTTGAATGTTTTAAACCTTTGATATCTGACAAACTTTCAATAATAAAAATTTAAAACTCTAGAGCTAGGGTGGTGGGAGCAGCAGCAGCGGGGTAGCACAGCTTCGCAAAGGCTTTCAGTGCAACATGGCCGCGGGCATGTGTCCTGCCAGCGATCAAGACAACAAAGAGGAAGGTCAGCTCTGCAGAAGAAAGCCTGGGGGAAGGAAGAGCCCAAGAGATCAGCACCATTGTCAGCTAAACCTGCTCCTGCAAAAGTGGAAACAAAGCCAAAAAAGGCAGCAGCAAAGGATAAATCTCCAGACAAAGAAGGGCAACCAAAAGGGAAAAGGGGAGCAAAGAGAAAGCAGGCCGAAGTGGCTAACCAACAGACTAAAGAAGATGTACCTGCAGGAAACGGAGAAACTAAAACTGAGGAGGGTCCAGCCGCTGACAAAGCAGGAGGGAAAGAAGCCAAGTCTGATTAACAGCACACACCATGTCTATTAGGGGTCTCTGCCTCCCTTCTTGTACAATCCAGAGGAATATTTTTATCAACTATTTTGTAAATGCAAGCTTTATAGTAGTTCTAGAAACATTTGTTAAGAAGGAGGGAATCCCACTTCATCCCATTTTTTAAGTGTAAGTGCTTTTTATTAAGAAGTGAAATCATGTGGTGGTTGTTTAATTTTTGGTATAACCAGAAAATAGTGTGGGATGTTGAATTATGGGAGGCTTTGCCTATCTTTGGATGTGAGCTTAACATTCCATGGATGGGGGTTAGTTTTTATATCCTGTAAAACAAAGCATACTAAATGCCAGTATGGAGTCCCAGACCTGCATTTAATGTCTTCAACATTTTAAATTATTTCTATTCCCATGTTGTTTTTTTTAGTAGAGTTGTTTCCTAAAGAAAACCACTTTGTAACATCTTTGGTTGTGGTGCTCCTGTTTTCCTAATAACTTTGTTACTGTGCTGTGAAGGACTAAAAATCTGAGTATGTAGCATAAATGGTAATAAATTATAAACTGGTGGGATTTACCTAGCAGCTTATTAACATTTGAGGATACTAGCACTTGATAAGCTCTTAAGGAAAATTTGCCTCCAAATTTTAATCTGGAAAGTCACTGGAATAACCATTTAAAAAAGAATTACAAAAAGTGGCTTTTTAGATTTTTGGTATGTATGCTAAGAATTGTGTACAAATTGAAATGTCTGTATTGATGCTCCAATACAAACAATAAAATCTGAACTACAAAAAAAATTTCAAACCCTAAATTCAGTTTTTTTGAATGCAGACTAATTTTTTTTTTTTTTTTTGCAGTTTTTGGCCGGGGCTGGGCTAGAACTTGCCACCTCCAGCATATGGTGCCAGCACCCTACTCTTTGAGCCACAGGCGCTGCCCAGAATGCAGACTAATTTTTTTCAGTATTAGGGCTCCTAGAAGTGGGTTATATTGGGTTATATATAAGTAGTACTTATACTATTTGGGTTATATTTGTATAAATGTCTTATTAATATGTGTTCCAAAATGGTATGAGATTTCTAAAATTCTGATGTCTTAGTATATACATATCAGTAATAATTATGATTATCACGTTAAATTAACACATGCCACAGAAATAACTAAATTTCCTTGTCAACTGTGTTATTAACCCTGGCTAGTCTAAGACTTATGGCATCTACAGACAATCACTGTTTTACTTTGGCTCCTCTCAAAAGCCATTTATAATAAGCCACAGTCCAAAATTTGCTACTTTTTTTTTGAGACAGAGTCTCACTTTGTCACCCTGGGTAGAGTGCTGTGATGTCATAGCTCACAGCAACCTCAAACTCTTGGGCTAAAGAGATCCTCTTGCCTTAGCCTCCTGAGTAGCTGGGATTACAGGTGCCCACCAGAACACCTGGCTATTTTTGAGAGATAGGGTCTTACTCTTGCCCAGGCTGGTCTCAACTTGTGAGCTCAAGCAATCCATGAGCCTTGACGTCCCAGAGTGCTAGGATTCTGTGAGCCATCATGCCCAGCCCTCAGCAACCACCATTTTATTCAAAAAATTTGATTGTAGTAAAACACACATAACATACAATTTACTATTTTAACCATTTTTATGTATATAGTTCAATAGCGCTAAGTATATTCACACTATTATGCAACCACTCTCCAGAATTTTTTCTTCTCGCAAAACTGAAACTTCTATATCCACAAAACAGAAACTCCCCATTTCCTCCATTATTTCTGCTTTCACAAGGTTTCATGCCTTTGATGACATGATTACAAACATGGCTTCTATTTTGGTGTCCAAAAATTAAGTGAAAAAATGAATTTCAATGTAGAAATTTATCTTAGAGTCAACTTTTTCTCCTCAAGAATAGAATTTGATAGTTGACTTACTAAATAGAATAAAGAACTTCAAAAGATCAAGGTCTCAGAGTCTTCTTATACTAATTGTTATTGATATTTGAAGCAAGAAAGGTATGTCATATTGTAAACTAAAATAAAATTCTATCCCTCCCTGCTGTCTGAAAGGACCCCCTCTTGGCCAAGAAGATCCCAGAAAAACCTTAAAACTGAGTTCTTGGCCATGAAGGGGAGGTCAGACCCACCTCTCTTTTGGAGTTTAGATATCTGACTTGCCTTAATGTTAAACAGAGATCACAAGCCTGACAAAATAGACTCTTTGTGACAATGACACTGTTATTAACAAGACCTAAGATTGTGCGTAGATCACCTGCAGACCATTAATTTGCTTAAGAGACAAGCTATAATACACCTATTCAACAAACTTCCTTACTTTAAGACACTTGAAGCCTTTAAAGATTTCTTCTTTAATCAGTTACAAATGAAAGAATCTTTGAACCTACCTACAACCTGTAAGCTCTCTCCTGCTCTGCTTCAAGATGTTCTGCCTTTTCAGGCCAAACCAATGTACACCTTTCATGTATTGATTTATGATTTTATCTGTAATTCTTATCTCCCTAAAACTTATAAAATGAAACTGTAACCCAACACAGTGGTCCCTTGGGACCACTTGCTCAAGACTTCTTTGGCATGGCTTCCCAGACCATGGTCATACATAGTTGCTCAGAATAAACCTCTTTAAATTATTCTACAGAGTTTGGGTTTTCTCCAATAGCAATAGTCACCTAAAGAAATGTATCCAGAACTTAAGATTTTGGAGGAAAATACATTTGTAGTTTATTAACCCTAAAATGCAGTAGCAAAAAGACTAAGGTAAATAGTTAGAAGAATAGATCCAACATACGTATATTGCCACCATGGGGCCCCTTCCTGTTTAGCTAGGTTAACAGGAGTTCTTACAGGTATTGAAAGGACAGCATTGCTAGTAAATCATCTAACATAAAAACATCACTGCAAACAATGGTGTGCTGGTCCCACTGATTGCTTCTTGCTTGACCACCGGTGGTTTAACACTTTTTTTAAGAGCTTGGTTTGCAGAACTGGAAGAGTACTGAACAAACAGAGAAAAACATACAGCCTCTTGGTATCTGCCAGACTTAGTTCTCAGAAGTCTGATAAAGCCAGCCCACCAGAAAACTACTGCTCTGGAAAACAACTGCCTTCTATTGTCATTTCCCAACAACTATGGCTCTGCTTTCTAGAACCCCAATATAAGCCCAAGCAACTGATTCTGAAGGCTGGCATTCTTTCTTCCTTTTGTGCTGTGCTCTTTCCTCCCTTGGAAAATAAAATAAACTTATTCTTGCTTCAGAACCTAACTTAATCTGTGAGTTGAGAATTCTTTCCCAGCTCCTGGTACAAGCAACCCTAATAGATATTCTGTATTAGTTTTAAATTGGATGTTTTTACAGGAATATTCTTAGGGAAGAAGAGATTTCTTTCTTCCTACCAATCCATTGCTATTCATCGCTGAGACCCAATAACAAGAGAGATTAACAAGAGAAAAGCATACAAATTAATTTACTATAAGTTTTAATGTGACATGAGAGCCTTCATAAATGAAGATCTCCCAAACCAGGGAAATCTGTATATTTTTATGGTATGTTTGATGAGGAGTAGAAAGTCATGGAGAAATATTATCTGGGGATAAAATGGTGTGATCTAATGATAATACACTGGGGAGAATTTGGCAAAACTGGTTTGTTCTCTGTGTTCCTCTGTCTTCAGAGATAAAGACATTCTTTGCCTCAAGATATAAGGTGGGCACCTCTGAAATGATGGTTTTATAACCTATTTTAGAGGAAAATCAGAGAATTCTTTTATGGTCTTTTTCAGGAAAAAAGGGCAAAGGGAAGGTCAGGGATTTTCCTGCTTCTTCTGTTTTCTAAATGCTAGGGTGCCATATTTGGGGGTTGCCTGTCCCAAACACTATCACTTACTCTTATTATGAGAATCAACATACAAGCATAACAGTCTCTTTTAAAAATGCATCTGGAGGCTGAATGCAGCTGTTCATGCCTGTGATCCTAGCACTTTGGGAGGCTGAGGATTGCTTGAGGCCAGGAGTTTGAAACCAACCTAGGCAACATAGTGAGACCCCATCTCTATAAAAAATAATAATATAAAAAATTAGTCAGGCATGGTGGCAGGCACCTATGTTTCTAGATACTCACAAGGCTGAGGCAGGGAGCGTGAGACTGCAATGAGCTATGATGATACCACTACATTCTAGCCTAGAGACAGAGAGAGACTAGCTATGGTTCTAGCTAGGTTTCCTTTTTGGAGGTGTGTCAAGCTGTGGCTTTATTAGACACACGTGGGTTCAAATCTGGTTTCTACTATTACCTACTTGCCATTCGTTTTTTTTTTTTTTTTTTTTTTGAGGCAGAGCCTCAAGCTATCCCCCTGGGTAGAGTGCTGTAGCATCACAGCTCACAGCAACCTCCAACTCCTAGGTTCAAGTGAGTCTCCTGCCTCCGCCTCCCAAGTAGCTGGGACCACAGGCGCCTGCCACACAATGCCCGGCTATGTTTTGGTTGCAGCTGTCATTGTTCTTTTGGCGGGCCCAGGTTGGATTCGAACCCACCACCTTAGGTGTATGTGGCTGGCGCTGCAGCCACTTGAGCCATAGGCGCCGAGCCCCTACTTGCTATTTGAACTTGCATAAGCTAGCTAACATCTCTGTGGTTCAGTTTCCTCACTGTGAAATAATGAGAATGGTATGTATCTCCTAGGACTATTATATTAGCTCAGATGACAATATGCTTACACTGTGCTTATAAACTTACAACTCAGTGTTTGGCAAGTAGGTATTCTTTAAATGATAACTGTTATTCTCATGTATCGTTTAGTCTCTATTCCCCAACATCCTGTTAAAAATAACCCTATTTCTGGGGTGGCACCTGTGGCTTAAAGGAGTAGGGCGCTGGCCCCATATGCCAGAAGTGGCAGGTTCAAACCCAGCCCCCGCCAAAAAAAAAAAAAAGATATAAAAATAACTCTATTTCTCAAAGTCATTTTTGATTTGACATATATTCAAGCTGCCTGGAAAGAGGGGAAAAACATGAAGCTACATCTAAACTATTTATGGATTACAGTACAAGTTAATAATAAGAAGAGATGGATGGAACTGGAAAATGTTCTTCTTAGCGAAGTATCTCAGGAATGGAAGAAAAAGTATCCAATGTACACAGCCCTTTTATGAAACTAATCTATAGCTCTCAAACGAAAGATACAACTTAATTCTAGCTCAAGAATATGGGGAGGGGGTGGGGAAGGGGAGGGGAGAAGGGAGGTTGGGTGGTGGAAGGGTGACTAGAAAGATCACCTATATATCTGTCTAACAAGGGTACAAGTGAACCTTTCTAGAGCTAGAACATAAATGTTTTGATATAATGACTAAGCAAATGACATGAAATTTATGTTAACCAGCTTGATGAAAGTATTTCAAATTGTATATGAAAACAGCACAATGTACCCCATGTTTTGCATTAATGTATACAGCTATCAATTAATAAAAAAAAAGATTTTAATTTAGAAAAAAAAAAAAGAAGAGATGATGGCTTAGAGAAGGAGGGACTTACAGAAGGGACTTGATAAATATGTTATGCAGAGAAGGCTGGTAGAAAGTCCGGCATGATAATAGCAGAAGACAGTGTTTTGAGACAGCTAGCAAGAATCCAAGACAAAAGAATTAGGAGTAAAGGGAGTAGAATCCTCTAGAAAAGGCTGAAAAATAGGAGTGAAGATTTTACTCTTATTGGGGACGGGGGAGGAGTAGAAACCTGAAAAGCAGAAAGTGGGTTGTGTGTCTAGGACAAAGAAGAAACTAGTTAAAGACACTTCTGAGTGCACAGGAGGCACAAGAATGATCAGAATCCAGAGCTGAAGACTAGGGAACCCTTACCCAATCCTCCTGCTGTTTAAAGAGAGCCAAGAGGAAGAAGGTGAAAAAGTAGGGAGAGAGAAAAAAAGGGAGGAAAGGTATCTATCAATATTACAAGTAGTCAGCATGCATCTTCAAGATAAAGGCATTAATAGCCAACATTACTTGAGCAACCACCGTATGCAAAAGCATCATTTTATGGGATTTATATTACCTCATTTAATCACGGAATAGACCTATGAGGTAGGTATGTCATCATTCTGATTATACAAATTTCAAATACATAGACGTTTGGAACTAGGTCGTGTGGTTCAAAGCCTGCATTCCAACTAGGATCCTAAAGCATCAGAACTAGGTAAGGTAGGAACCAACTTAGAAGACAGTGATTCAAACAATGTCCAAGGGAAGCTGATTATTACATTAAGCTTCTGTAAAGCTCAATACATAGTGGTTCTTGTGAACCCCTCACAATGCAGTTTTTCTATTTTAATCATGGATGCCCTACATTAAAACAGAAGTGTAGGTGAAATGTAACCATGGAATAATGAAAGGACAGACACTTTTTGTTTCAGCTGGGCTGATTTCCTTACTACAAACAACATTCTTGTTCTCAGGTTGGGACCTCCTTCAAACCAACTCCTATCTAAAATACTTTTCTTGTTCCATCTGCTTAAACTTTACCCAACCTCCAAGGCCAACTTTTCTCCTCCTATGGTTATAAACTCCTCACTAGATTCCTGGGTAGCTGCATTTATAAAAAATATCAGTAAAGTCAGAAATCCCTTACATCCTTTAGTAAGGGAGTATTTTGTGTTACCTTCAAAAATTCTTTACTGGTAAGGGCAATTCTGTTATTTCCCCCAAATAGGAATACAATTTGATTCAACATGCTTCTGCTGAGTATTTACCATGTTCAAGGAGCTAGACTGGGAAATGAAAGATTCCTTCTCTTTTCAGTGTGGTGTAGTGGTAAGAGCACTGGAGTCTGCCCTGAGTTGATCACATTGACTGCTACAATAGGAAAAAATTCTTTTCCTTAGGGTCCATATGGTTCCCAATGTACCCTAGGTAAAGAGATGTGTGGGTTATATATGCTTTACAAGGCCCTGAGTTTACATGCTCATGAGTTAAATATTAAATACAACTTGCACGGCATTTAATGTGTTAAATACCTGCCACTTTTTAGCTGAGTAATCTTAGAAAATACAGTATTTAACTTTTGTGAGATCTGCTCCTTCTTTTATAAAAATAGGGAAACCCCTCATTTTTCTTAGAATGGCTATGAAAATTAAATATTAGATGAGAGGTATGAAAGTGTCTCGTCCGTAGTAAATACTTCATCAACGCTCCTTTTCTCTCTTCCACATTTCTCTGCAGGTAAGATCCTCTTGCTTCTTGAATTCTACTGGCTTTCCCAAGCTTTTCAGGAGAGAAGTCTCTTGCTAAAAATCTCTGACCTATTTCTAAAAATACAGGTTCGAATTCTTCCCCGATTGTTATGTCAAAAATCAGTCCTTGTACTGGTCCAAATTGGTTTTTAGACCAACTATTTTCTCCACAATGACATAATATTCCAATTTACTGCACTGTTCAATTCTGCACAATGATTTAACATCTCCTTTCTACAGACATATTCTTTAGAGATTTAAGACTTCCACTAAAGTACTATTACAATGAGAATAATTTTATGATGCTTCAAACTGATAAGAACCTTGACAATTCAACTAGGACAGACATAAAAAAAATGCCAAAAGAGAAAGAGATGCTTATTGTAAAATACTTGTCTTAAAAACTTATTTACATTATTTCTAATTGAAAAAGAAAAGCATTCAGGTCAAATTCTGTTTTGTGATGTTACAGTGTTGATCTAATAGGCATGCAACCCATCTCCAGACTTCAGTCAATAGAATGTTTGTATACCAAGAGTAACTTCTAAGCCCCTTGGTAGACAATTCTTTACTGGAGCAAAAGGGCACCAATTTTTATAAATTGCTTCCACTGGATGACATCCAGAAAGAACACAGGGCTGTTCTTTTTCTTCTTTTTTTTTTTTTGAGACACAGCCGAAAGCTGTTGCCCTGGGTAGAGTGCTCTGGCATCACAGCTCACAGCAACCTCCAACTCCTGGGCTTAAGCGATTCTCTTGCCTCGGCCTCCCACGTAACCAGGACTACAGGTGCCCACCACAACGCCTGGCTATTTTTTGGTTGTAGTTGTCTTTGTTGTTTGGCAGGCCCAGGCTGGATTCAAACCCACCAGCTGTGGTGTATGTGGCTGGCGCCTTAGCTGCTTGAGCTATAGGCTCCGAGCAAGGGATGCTCTTCTTGATGGCTATGAACTTATAGGTTACTGGAAGAAAAGTTTCTACCTGAAAGATGTTCAGTTAGCAAATGGAACAGATTTTCTCAACTCCATGTTACTCTGCATTAAGTTCTAGGAGCTGGATTTCAGGACTTCATTATGATTTTCCTTTAAATTCTCAACATTTCTCTAAAGTTCTTTTGTTTCTAGATACTTTTCCTATCTTCCTTTTCTAAATTTCCCTTTCTTGTATGTGTCCTAGAAATGCTGATGTCAAAGCTAACAGCCAATTCTATGCTCTTGGTTTCTTTTTTTTTTTTTGAGACAGAGTCTCACTATGTTGCCTTCAATAGAGTGCCATGCTATCACAGCTCACAGCAACCTCAAACTCTTGGGTTTAAGCGATTTTCTTGCCTCAGCCTCCCAATAGCTGGAACTACAGGTGCCTGCCATGACACCTGGCTATTTTTTATTGTTTTTGTTGTTGTCATCATTGTTGTTTAGTAGGCCCAGGCTGGGTTCAAACCCACTAGCCCTGTTGCATATGGCTGGCACCCAATAGAGCTATGGGTGCCAAGCTCTATGCTCTTGGTTTCAATGTAAACTTCACTTTTTCTTTCCCTACATTTCATAAATTCAGTTAATAAAAGTTTAAAAATATAAGTATATATTTTTACTAAGGACCTACTATATGCTAGGTATTGTTCTAGATGTCAGGAATAAAAAATGAACATATTAAAGTCCTTGTCCTCATGGGACCTACATTCTACTGTAAGGGAAGAAGAAGAAAAAGAAGAAGAAAAATGAAAGTAAAGAGACAGAGAGTGGTGGCGTATATAAGTTAATATGGGTAGGAAATCTTTGCATTAGAGCTCCCTGTTGGGTTGCCTGAGACTGTTAGATTTGCATAACTGTCTGCGGTTCTGGTTCTATGCATGAATCAGAAACAATGCTACTACTGTGGACTGAATGTTTGTGCCCTCCCTCCAAATTAATACGTTGAAACTCCTAATCTCCAATGTGAGAGTATTTGGACATGGGGACTCTGGGGAGGTGATAGGTCATGAGGGCACTACCCTCATGATGGAATTAGTGCCTTTATAGGAGGAGACATGAGAGAACTTGCTTCCTCTCTCTGCCATGTGAAGATACATCAAGAAAATAGCCATCTGGAAACCAGAAAGAGGGCCTCACTGAGAACCTGACCATGCTGGCATCCTGATCGCATACTTTTAGCCTCTAGAACTGGGAGAAATATATGTTTGCTGTGTCAGCTATTCATTCTATGGTATTTATAATAGCAGCCTAGGATAAGACAGTCATTTAAGAAGACTTGATAGTAATTACACCCAGTGCAATTTAAACACTGTCTAATACAGAAATTTATGCAACTATTTACTGAGTAGTTACATAACCATTATCAAATCCTTCTCAAATTCTGTTTAGTTACTGAACTTAAAACATCTAAAACAAATGTCTGAAAAAAGCAAAAGGAAATGTGAGAGAGAGGACGGATTTACATTTCACATGGTTTTTTTGTACAGGCAGAGGGAAGAGAGAAGGGACTCTGTCATTTTTTCCAAGTGGAGGTAGCCCTTGCTCCAGCCTGTGTGTTAGGAGGGGCTGCTTGACAGCTAATTCTTTCAAAGAAAGTTTCACTGACTAATGTCTTTTTATTGGAAATCGCTTCATAAAATTCAAGGTGTTTTCCCAAGAGAAAAATTCCTCAACATATAGCAGATCAAACTTGTGGTGATGAGAGGAAGCCATCATCATCAATATGTCTTGACTATCTCTTCTGTCAACTACTGGTCCCTCTTTCCAGACCACAGAAATGCCTGGGGAACAGAAGCCACAACTTTCAAATCTTTGTTTGCATCCTTACCTATAAAATGAGGGCACTGGAGATTTACAATAATTTATAACATTTATTGAAAACTATTTCCTGGTGATAGATTTAAGTTAATGATCACAACAGAAACAACAAAACTAATAGCAGCATGCACAATATTTGCTAGTGTAAGGCACTATTCAAAGCAGTTTACATATATTTACTTACTAATCTATCCAACAACTGGAAATATGTACTATTAATAAACCCATTAAATAAACTGGGTTCAGAGGGTGTAAGCTACTTTCTCAAGGTCATACTCTAGGTGGGAGTCTGGATGCAAACCTGTGTAGTGTGGCTCAAGTGTGTGTGGCGTGGCTCACACTCATCTAATCCTCACAGCCATCTCCATCTTAAAGATGAAGAAATGAGATACAGGGAGGTCACATACCTTGTCCAAAGTCACAAGCTAGTATGTGGTAGTCCTAATATTTGGATACAGGCATTCTTCCCTAATGCCCATACTCTCAGCCATTGTGCTTACCCACCTCTCCTGGAATGGTCTAACTCCAAGCCCTTGTTGGCCTATACATCTAAGAGTCTATTCCCATCTGAGTACTGACCATATCTAGTAAGGATCAGACTTTGCCTATATATTGATGTTCTATAAGATGATTTACATGTAAAACCTTATATTCTTAAGTTTGATAAAGTAAATCATCAATTTCAAAAGTTTGAAATTTGTTAAAGATCTGTTCTCTGTAGAATCAGCAAGGAAAAAAGTAAAAGAAACCAGTCAGTCAGAATTTCTGCTGTGTTTCAGGGGTTACTCATGCATTTCTTTAGGTAAAATCCTTATGAGATAATGATTTTTGTAGCACATTTTAGAAAGTTTGAAAAACTGTATCATAGAAACTCCTGTTATGGCCACCTAATTGCACCTGTATGGTGTTAAACCAATGGCAGTTAATACTTAATGCAGTAAACTCACAGTACAATAACTGGAAAAAGCAAAATCAATAGCATTTGAACTCTTGCTAGCAGAAGAGAAAATGGTGACTCCAGGAACAAGTCTATGTGATGGTTTGTTCATTTTTCAGCCTCTTGGTGAAGTGACCTTTGGGCCTGTTTCCTATAATACTAGCATGCTCCTTCCGATTGGCTAGAAAAAGGGTTTGCAACCAAAATACAATCCTGTTCCGGTGTGCAGGGGAGGTGCCTCCTGCTGAGGCAAGCCAAGACTTTGTTCTGCCAAAGTAGATAGAGACTGGCAACTACCACATGGCCCTCACTTGCCTTCCGATGATATGTGTCTACCCTGTGGAGCAGTGGTTCTCAACTGTCCTAATGCCACAGCCCTTTAATATAGTTCCTGTGGGTTGCGACCCACAGGTTGAGAACTGCTGCTGTAGATTGTAGATAGAATTAGCACACTGCTTTTCTTAGCTTCAGCTTTCTCTGACATAGAGCGTTTAACCCACGGAGCTTTCAGGGATCCTGTGCATTTCACTTTCATTCACACCTTCAGGCTAATGCAGCCTGGAGGGTTGCCCTGCATAGTGTATGGCCCCTTTCCATGACTTACCTCTTCATCCTCCTTGGCTTTGTTTGACAGTAAGAGGTCTACGTATGTCCTCATCATTTTAAGCAGTTTAACACAAAGACAGGACACATTTCAGGGAGAAGTGACTCCAAAAGAGTGAGATCACCAATAAGCATGGGCAGTAAATCCAGGGAGTGCAAGGCCACCAATATGTGTGAACTTATTAATCATAATTATTACTTTTTCTAAGAAAAGGATTTCCTTAGTCAAACCTCAAGGGCATCAGATCAAAGGGGGATACTGCCACAGCTGGACTATATTTTCCAGCCAATTGGCCTCAAAAGGAGAATCTAGACAGTGTCCTGGCAACTGTATTTAACACAGCAGCAGTCCATGAAAAGAGGGAAAAGCATTCTTGGACTAAATTTTAGAAAAAAGTCTTCTTTTACTTATTTGCTCCTCCCTATTTTTAGGGATAGTTTGAGAGTAATGCCCAAGCCTAGGGATTTCCTAGGTCCTGAGCCTGAGAATTCAGAATATTCTGTAGATAGAAACAAAAGGAGGTTTTAGTTCAGAGTGTAAGTTGCTTTTTTAAAGACTATATATTTATAATGAATTATCATAAAAATATCTCTCAAATTTAGGCTAATGGCAGAGTATTTGATCAATTTTCTCCTGCCAGTTTGATATAAGTTACCACAAACCTTTACCAGGACACTATAAAGTCATCCTACAGAGGGTAATAAAATCATAACCGGAGAAATTTAGTTACATGCCCTGGAAGTTCTCCCAAAAATATATAAAGAGAAATTATTAGAGTGACTATTAACACACAACAAAAAAGTCACACAATCCAAACCCCTCTATGGCAGAAGCACAGCAATACACACAGAATCATGTGAAAATGAAAATACAGGCACAGAAAGGGATTTTATGACTTACAGAGAAATGAGATGTGAGAGTGATTGTGCAAAAAGAAAAAAGAAAACAAAGACCATGTCCATAGTTAAGGAAAGGTGTTTCTCACCGTTCTGAACAAAATGGCTGAACTAAGAGCCTTGACTGGCTATGCCCATATACCCTCCTCCTCGTCCTAGGGGAGAGAGGTGGCAAAGGAGGCCACACCCCAGAGCAGCATGGGAATGAAAAAGAGTTGGTTAGTATTTAAAACAAACACATAAGCACAATGTAGTAGAAGAGAATTTACTGACTTTTTATATTAGTTTCTAATTTCCTAAACTATCAAAATTAATAATTATAATTGGTACTCCATATTCATGGGTGCCACATGTATATGGACTCAACCAACCATGGACTGAAAATATTTGGGGGGAAAACCACAAAAAATAACAATGCAACAATAAAAATAATACAAATAAAAAATACAGTATAGCGACTATTTACACAGCATTTATACCATATCAGGTATTATATATAATCTAGAGGTGATTTAAAGTATAGTGGATGATGTGCATAGGTGATATGAAAATACTATACCATTTTATATAAAGGACTTGAGCATTCTGGACCCCCCACAGATATGGAGGAACAACTGTAGTTTGTCAACATACTTCTATTCTTCCTGCCTTTCCAAGATGCCATCACTATCTCAGGGCTGAATCTAGGCAAAATTATCAAGTTGGAGGCTTTTCTGTTTTGCTTTTTCAAATTTTCTCCACCTCTGTTTGCTTCTTTCTGCCCTAGGCATCCAATTCCTTCTATCTATTATCAGAACCTATTCCCAGGATAGGATCTAACATGCATCTTATACACTGTGGTATCAGGAAGCAGGTGGAGAAAACAAAGTGATTTTTGGTAGGGAAAGAATCCATACACCAGGCAGATAACTCTATTTTGCCTACGTTAAAGATTGGTACTGTTTTTTCTCTAAAATATTAGGCTTGCCCGAACTGGCTTAGCAAATATTATCATACTAGGACTATACTTTCTGAATCTTAGGAATAATAGCAATTTGAGTATCATGCTGCTTTTATCTGTACTATTTCTGATGTTTCTCCTTAGACAATGCTATACTGTTATGTAGTAGAGATGGTTAGCAGGGAAGTTCGCCTTGACTCTTTAGTCATATGGATGTAATTACCTATTATTTTTTTCCTTTAACTATATATTTTAAGACTGGGTGTGATGGAGATGTTGAAATCTGATTTTTGGCAATGGGATATGAGGTAATCTGTTCACCACTCTCTCCCATCCATCACTTTCAAGATCTTGGGAGAGTTCCCTTCTTCCAAAAAACTAGAATTGAACACGGTTCCCTTCAGACTCATCAATGTCTCTTTTGCATTCATTGATGAGAGGTTGAAGGTAACAGTTTTCCTTGAGAATAACACGCTGAGGGATCTACGAGGAAAGGAAGTAAAGAAACTAAGTTTAAATCTTCCCTTTTTAAGAAGTGGTGAGCAGAGATTTCATAATTTACAATTAAACAGAAATAACTTCTGCACTGAGTTGTACCTCACTGAGCTTAAAATGAAAGAGGCTTTTTTTCCCTAATAAGTCCCTGTTTCTTTAAAAAAGAAAAGCCAGATACTTACAACTTAGTATGTATGTGTCTCTGAGATACATACCTCAGATACCTCTGAGAAGGTTAGTTTTTTTTTTCCTCACCCCAATTCAAAGATTCTTTACCATTCTCAAGTGTTTCAAGTATCTGCTCTTAAAATATTCAGAATCACCAACTTCCTACATAGAAACTGAGTCTGTATTTTTAAAAAATGGCATTTTTAGAGACCTATTTAGTTATTCAGTTTTCTTCTTCTAACATATATCCCATAATTTGCAACATGCTTGTAAAAAAAATCAAAATATTTAAGTGTACTTTTTTTAAAAAATAAAACATTCAAGAACAGTCTTACCTGGTCTGGGGAGGGCTTATGATTTGTTTGATTGGACTGGGAGGATTTGAAGTGGTCATCCTCATAGTTGTCGGCCATTAGCTTCATTCGATTTTGTGTCTAAGAAAAAATGATTGATAAGTTTAAATTTAGATAAAATTTCTATGACATATTGTAAAGTATCAAATATTAAAACAATTTCTTAAGAAAGGATAAAATTAGTCCTGTTTGCAATAAAATAAACAGGATTTCTGAGGATATTAGAAACAGATTAAACACTGCTATGAACTGAATTGCACACCCTCCAAAATTCAGATGTAGAAGCCCTCACCTCTAATGTCACTGTATCTGGAGATAGGGTCTTTAGGAGGTAATTAAGGTAAATGAGATCAGAAGGGTGAGCCCCTAATCTGGCAGGACTGTGGCTTTGTAAAGAAGAAAGATAGAGCTCTACCTCTCTGCCATGTGAGAACCCAGCAAAAAGGCAGCCTCTGTAAGGAAGGAAGCGAGCCTTCAACAAGAACTAAACTAGCTAGCACCTTGATCTTGGACTTCTTAGCCTCACAGTTCTCAGAATATGAGAAAGTAAATATCTGTTAAGCCACCCAGTCCATGGCTGCTCTAGCTAAGAGAGGCACAGAAATTAATACAGGAATTTGAGGGGAAGAGGCAATATCTACAAATTAGATAACTACATGCAGTGTTTATTTTTACATTTTCAAATAAAAACTGGATTATACTACACATAGGACTCTGTAACTTTATTTTTTCCTTTATGATATTGAGGACCCATCTTCCTATGTTACTGTTATAAGAATCTACTGATCCTTTAAAATAGCTGTTTCATTATTTCAGATGTTATATAATACACAGACAATAAACACTGGAATTAGTATCTATCTCTGAGATGGTTAAATTTTTTTTCTCAACCCAATTCTAAGATTCTTTATCATTCTCAAGTGTTTCAAGTCTTTGCTCTTAAAATATACAGAATTAAATGAAGGGTTAAGAATTAAATAAAGTTACCATTATTTATAAATAAAATTATGTATCTAGAAAATCTAAAAGAATCAACTGAAAACTATGACAATTTAGAGTTCAGTAAGATGAACAGACCGAAGCTACATATATAATATTCAGTAGCTTTTCTTTATACCATCAACAAATAATTTTGATTTCAAAAGCAAGTAAAAGGTAAGATATATAACTATATGTACACATAATAATTAAGAATTTTTTTAAAAAGCCAAAGGCTCTGAAATCCTTCCTTGTCCTCAACCCTAAGCCAGAAGAGGATTATTATCCTATTGCTTTTTCTCTGTCTTTAACAAAAAAAATAGGACTAGATTAGTGATTGTGTGTGGTTGGTTAATTAAGCCCCAAATAAAAGAAAAATAAGTTGAACATTTTAGAGAATGCACTCTGCAGAGGAAGCAATTCAGAAAATTAAGGGTACACTAGGCATAAAATCAAACAGCAATATAGATTACACTAATAAAATATGATTAAAACCTGAAGTTTTAAAGCATTAAAAATAAACTTGCTCAAACTGTATGATTTTAAAATGTTCATGGTAGATAATTTGAAGATACATTACCAAAAAAAAAAGGAAAGAAAAATCATCTGTAATCCCTGTTATCAGTGACAATCACCATTAATACTTAGGTATATCCATTCAATCTCCTTCCTATAAACATAAAAAGTGACATGCTCTTCTTTTTTTTGAGACAGAGCCTCAAGCTTTCCCCCTGGGTAGAGTGCCGTGGCATCTCAGCTCACAGCAACCTCCAACTCCTGGGCTCAGGCGAGTCTCCTGCCTCAGCCTCCCAAGTAGCTGGGACCACAGGCACCCGCCACAACGCCCGGCTATTTTTTGGTTGTAGCCGTCATTGTTGTTTGGCGGGTCCAGGCTGGATTCAAACCCGCCACCTAAGGTGTATGTGGCTGGCGCCTTAGCCACTTGCGCCACAGGTGCCGAGCCAACATGCTCTTCTGATTTATTCTTTTTTTTTCTATTTTAGTCACACTATGGTATTTTATAAATGACTATATCTTACAGTATATTTTCATACCCAGTAAAGCATGCTATCTTTTCTACCAATTCAGCCTTGTCAAAATTTGGTTATCTTTAGCACATTTTCTTTTCTAGATGAATTAACATTTTTTTGTCTAGTTCCATTAAAAATTTCAGAGGCCCAGGTGGCAGGATCATCCGAGGCCAGGAATTTGAGACCAGCCCGAGCAAAAGCAAGAAGACCCTGTCTTTACAAAAAATAGAAAATATTAGCCAGGAGTGGTGGTGTGAGCCTATAGTTTCAGCTACTCAGGACACTGAGGCTGGAGGATTGTTTGAGCCCAGAAGTTTGAGGTTACAGTGAACTATGATGACACCATTGCAATTCTACTTCTGGACAACAGAGCAAGACTGTCTCAAAAAAATTTTTTTATAGAGGTATATAATGATGCCTAAGCAAGGGCTTTAGAGCCAAGCTGCCTTGCACTGGCTATGTAACTTTGGGCAAGGTACTTAAATGTTCTGAACTTTAGTTTCCTCACTTTTTGTTTCTGAGACAGAGTCTCATTCTGTTGCCTTCTGTACAGCGCTGTTGTGTCACAGCTCACAGCAACCTCAAACTTTTGGGCTTACACAATTCTCTTGCCTCAGCCTCCCAAGTAGCTGGGACTATAGGTGCCCACCACAATGCCTGGCTATCTTTTTGCTATTGTTGTCATTGTTGTTTGGCAGGCCCTGGCCAGGTTTGAACCTACCAGCCCTAACCACTGAGCAACGGGCACTGAGCCCAGTTTCCTCACTTTAAAAATGGGGATAACAACAGTTTCTCCCCAGGCTGCTATGAGGATTAACCATTTGAGTTAAGATAAAGAAAGCGCTTAGAATGGTGCTGGCCATAAAATCAACACTCATACTCTGGGAGGCTGAGGCAGGTGGATCTCTTGAGCTCAGGAGTTCGAGACCAGTCTGAGAAAAAATGCAAGACCCCATCTCTACTAAATATAGAAGATCTAGTTAGGCATTGAGGCAGGTGCCTATAGTCCCAGCTATTCGGGAGGCGGAGGCAAGGGGATTGCCTGAGCCAAGAGTTTAAGATTACTGTGAGGTATGATGCCATGGC
This sequence comes from Galagoides demidoff, assembly GCA_963574575.1. NCBI lineage: Eukaryota > Metazoa > Chordata > Mammalia > Primates > Galagidae > Galagoides > Galagoides demidoff. Next base: position 5,145 of record CAUYQV010011040.1, on the reverse strand, counting down.
ACTCTATCCAGGGCACAGAGTGAGACTCTGTCTTAAAACAAACAAACAAAAAACCCCACCCAATACATTTTAGCTATCATCATAATACTGATCATTTTTATGGTATTCAATAGTATTTTAATGTGTAATTTTAGTTGGCTGCACAGCACTCAACTCAATAGATGTTTACTTAGTCCTGTGTTATTGACCATTTGTCTCCTTTACATTTTCACCCAATAATATATGCACATTTTTGAGCTAGTTCCTCTCTTTAGTCTATAATGACAGCAAGGAAAACACTTATCAATAAATCATCCATGATATCTAATTTCTCTTTTAGGGAATGATCCCACGAGATCTTTGATATGTTCTGAGTGTTTGTGTCCCACCAAAATTCATACATTGAACCCTAAGCCCCAATATTATGAGGTGGGGACTTTGATTGATGATCAGGTCATGAGGGAAGCTTCTCAAGAATGGGATCAATACCCTTATGAAAGAGCCGGGAGGGAGTTCATTTGCCCTTCTGCCATGTAAGGATGCAATAGGGTGGAAGCTCTCACCAGACACCAAATCTGCTGGTGCCTTCATCTTAAAGCTCACCAGTTTCCACAACAGTGAGCAGCAAATTTCTAGTCTTTATAAATTACGCAATCTAATTATTCTGTTATAGCATCCCAAATGAACTAAGACAACCTTGAGAATATGTAAGGTTCTGTCTCCCATGGCCTGTGGTATTTGTGGCATTGCATGACAAATACAAAGTCTTTGGCAAATCAGTTCTCAGGAATGGGGGAAAGTACAGAGACAGAGCAGAGGCCTATGAAGAAAGGAAGGAAAACAGACACATCATGTCATTCATTTGGTTAAGACCTGTCCATGTTGACTTTAACAGGAATGTGGACAAAAAGCACAGTTGGCTATGTCTTTTCTTAGAACATAAGACATTTAATCTTCAATGTCTGAGTTTAAAAACTTAAAAAGAAATCCTAGCAAAATACACACAAATCCATTTTCAAGGCAAAATGTGTTTCAAGTACTTCCTAGGAATGAATATGTATGCCTGCCTGAAGGAACTGATTCCAGTGGACAGATAAGACCACCGATTACTTATGTGACTGACGTCAGTGAATAAAAAAATTGTTCTAAGAACTTTTCTATTTCTAAAAGATATGAAGATAATCAAAGTTCAGTGTTCCTAGGTCTAGTGTTTGGAACCGTGGTGGGAAGTATGCTCCCCGCACAGTTGTGCTGTTGAGCACTAAGTATCTGACAGCTCACAGAGTCCTGGATGTTACCCAGATTCTATAAATGACGCTCTGCTCTTAAGGAGCTCTCATCCTGTGCTCTTCTCAAGATAAGACAAAAAAGCAAAAGGAATAAGTTCTTCATGCTTTATAGCCATGAGTGGTACTTCATATCCAAATGTTTTCTCTGTTCAACATGCTAGGTTCATGTGCAGATAGTTGAAACCCCCTGGTCTCAATGACATAAATAATAAAATGACCTGAAGGAAGAAAGGGAGGAAAAAGAAAAGGAAGGAAGGAAGAAGAAACTTGCTGAAATAATCTGTTAGTAATGAATGCCCACCTATGTATTCAAGTACACATACCCTACAATGAAAATATCAATGCCCAAACAAGGTGTTACAGAACTACGTTTCATAGAAAATTAAGCTAAGAAACAGGATAAGTTAGTTATCTAAATCCAGATATTAAAAATCTGAATTCTAATCAAATTTGTGTTCTCGTTATTGATAAAATTTCTGATGGTTACAGTTGTAGGTCTATTTGCCAGACTAAAAAAGGTTAATTATTTAGTATAGACATGAAGGGATTCTTATAATAATTTAAAATCATTGCTAAATAATTTTAAACCACTAATAATTTGATATCACTCTTAAAATTATTATATTTGTGCCAAATAGGAATATGACAGAGGTAGTTTGTAAAGTCTCCTCATGAATGAGAATTCATTCTAAACTGTTCTTTTTTCTTTACCTTGTTGCTCCTCATGAAGAGTCAAAACTTTATGATGAAGAGATAGAACTCAGAGGACAGCATTAAAACAAATAGCTGAAAACATATTTCTATGCAAAAAATTGTCCACAAATGTTCATAGCAGCATAATTTATACTAGTTAAAAATTTTACAAAGTATTTGCAAAATATTCTCCATGTGTTGGCCACCTCTTTGTAAAATTTTGTAATGAGTATTTTATAAATAAAAGTACATTTAGCTATAATCTCCCATTTTCCCTATGTATGTAACTTTAGGGGCAACTTTTGGGACATCCTATATAATGCTTTTAAAATACCAAAAGCAATACAAGACTAGTACCAGGATGCCTTCAGGATGAACTTTAAAATTTCTTTGCATTCCTTTCCTTCAAGTTGGAGTTTACTCCACTGAGGATGTACAGAGAAAAATCTGTATCATAAGGTTAACAGAAACAATCCTTTGCTCCATGTGATATGTCAAAACTTAATATATAGATGCATTTGTTTCAGTTTGTTTTCAAATTTTAAGGACTGTTTTTCCTCCATTTCTGATCTAATTTTACTTTGGATTATGTAACACATTCATTTGATTCCATAGTCAAAACTACATAACTAGATACATTCAGTGAAGACTTGGTTCCATCCGTGTTTCCTCTATCCTATTCCCTCCTTCCTTCTACAAGTAACTTTTAAATTTATTCTTTAACTGTTTCTTCTTGCAATTATAAGCAAACACACAATTATGCAGGTTACCCCTTTCTCACACAAACAGTACATTAAATATATTACTTTACATCTTGCTTTTTCATTTAACAATATATTCTAGAAATTGCTCCTATCAACAGAGATCTTTCTCACCCCTGTCTATAGCCTGTACAGTATTCCACGCTGTTGGATATACTCTAATTGACAAAAATATACCATCTATTGCTATTGCAAATATTACAGCAATGAATTATCTCGTGTATATGTTATTTTGTATTTCTGAAGATGTATCTTTGGAATGGATTCCTAGAAGTGATGCTTAGGTCAAAAGTCAATGTATGGATAAGTAATTTTACTAACTATTGCCAAATTCTCTATATAGGAGGTCCACCTCTGCATTTCCACCTCTAGAGTACTGGAGTTACCAATGTCATGGACTTGTCAAATTAATAAATTGCTGACATTAATAAATTGTTGATTTAAAAAATAAATTTTTTATTGTGGCCAAATGGCACCTTAGTTTGCCTTTACCATTATTATAAATGAGGCTAAGCATCTTTTTACATGTTTAAGGATCATCTACATTTCTTTCCCTGTGATCTCAGGTAGGTACTTCTCACACTAAATAATAATATAAATGTGTAGTCTAAACCCAAAGAAGGTACAGGCTTCAGAATTTTGGTTTCTTAGGGTGGACTCTGGGTTCCTTCCCAGAGTTACAGCAGAGAAAAGCTTCTTTCTCATCTCCCAGTAATGGATGGTTGACTGAATTGGTCTTGCTTTCCCCCTGTCCTGCAACCCTTGATTGTTCTATCTTTAGCAGAAGTTTTCCAACTGTTACCCATGTGAACCTAACACCTTCCTTCTCTGTATGGGCAGGAAAACCCAAGCTCTCTGGTCATACTAGGTTTCCTCGCTTCCCAGGGTGGCTGCTGTATCAGCTCATTTATCTGTCTTTCAACCCCCTCCAAAGACTTTCTTTTCTCTGACAAGTCAACCACACATCTCAGATTTTGAGAGGTGATTAAAGCATCTAGAGATTTGGAACAAAAGAGTTTGAGTGCCAACTACAATCTGTGTCAGGTTCTAACAGCCTGTTTTATATATCTTTTCTTTTCTTCTAATAATCATGGATTTAGGTGGGCTAGGGCAAAGTCTAGTTCACCTTTGTATCAACTTAGTACCCTAGTAAGATTGCCAGCTCAGATAATATCCTTAATATGTATTTGCTGACTTCAAGAATCAATTTTCCATGGTTGGTATAAAATGATAGGTTCATAGTTCCCACCTTTCCTAACATTAAGGACTATTTTTTACTATTTGTCTAGCAGTAAGATTCATATTTTGATGGCTTTTTCCATCAAACTTCCTTTATTATATAATTCATTTTTATATGTGTTAATTAAAAATAGCTGTACTTATCAGAATTTATTTTTTATTTCAGATTGATTCGAGGGTACAAATGTCTCAGTTATATTATTTTCATTTATAAGGTAAAGTTCAAGTTGTAGTTGAGACAGAATTTATTTTTATTTATTTTTTATTTATTTTGAGACAGAGTATCACAGTGTTACCTTAGGTAGAGTGCTGTGGAGTCATAGCTTACAGCAACCTCAATCACTTTGGGGCTCATGTGATCCTCTTGTCTCAGTCTCCTGAGTAGCTGGGACGACAGGTGTCTGCCACAAAGCCTGACTAATTTTTTCTACTTTTGGTAGAGATGGGGTCTTGTTCTCGTTCAGGCTTCAGAATTTAAAATTCAGTGTTACCAAGATGAGTTATCTCAGTTGAAAACAAAGAAAATAAATATTTTAACTAAGTAGCACAGTTTTATCCCAGATAAAGATAATTTCTGTTTTACACTAGTTTCAAAAAAGAATCCTAGAATCCAGGGACTTCAGTTTTTAAGAAGTTACAAAGTTTTCTCTTTGCTTTCCTTCCACACAGGTAGATTTACTGTGAAAAGGAAAAAGGATTTTTTTTTTTTTTTTTGAGACAGAGCCTCAAGGTGTCCCCCTGGATAGAGTGCTGTGGCATCAGAGCTCACAGCAACCTCCAATTCCTGGGCTCAAGTGAGTCTCCTGCCTCTGTCTCCCAAGTAGCTGGGACCACAACTTTTTTGGTTGCAGCCATCATTGTTGTTTGGTGGGCCCGGGCTGGATTCGAACCTGCCACCTTAGGTGTATGTGGCTAGCGCCTTAGCCACCTGAGCCACAGGTGCCAAGCTAAAAAGGATTTTTTTTTCTTTTTTTTGGAGACAGAGCCTCAAGCCGTCCCCCTGGGTAGAGTCCTGTGGCATCACAGCTCACAGCAACCTCCAACTCCTGGGCTCAAGTGAGTCTCCTGCCTCAGCCTCCCAAGTAGCTGGGACCACAGGCACCCGCCACAATGCCTGGCTATATTTTGGCTGCAGCTGTCACTGTTGTTTGGTGGGCCCAGGCTGGATTCGAACCCACCACCTT
>CAUYQV010011037.1:0-31848 GCA_963574575.1 Galagoides demidoff | reverse complement strand
CTCCAACTCCTGGGCTCAAGCGAGTCTCCTGCCTCTGCCTCCCAAGTAGCTGGGACCACAGGCACCCGCCACAACGCCTGGCCATTTTTTGGTTGCAGCCATCATTGTTGTTTGGTGGGCCCGGGCTGGGGATTCGAACCCGCCACCTTAGGTGTATGTGGCTGGCGCCTTAGCTGATTGAGCCACAGGCACCGAGCTATGGGTATCTTTTTAGAAATACATTTTTTCCCTAGGGATCCTAATTTGTCTATCTTGGGATAGGACCCAGAGCATATAGATTTTTTAAAAGCTGTGCAAGTAAATGTAATAGCAGCTGGGTAAGAATGGCTGATAACAGTATGGGCATAGTGAGGTGCTTCTGTGGATCACATACTGCCTTTCTTATAGTGCTATCTGGAAGCCTCTGTGATTTGAGAGAATTCACCTCACCTTTGTGTACAGAACAGGGGAGAGCGAGTATTTTCCCCTGGACCTTAGTAATAAAGCTCAGAAGTAAAAGACAGTAATGATAGAATTTTATTTCTTTTTTTTCTTTCCTTCTTTCTTTCTCTGCCAATCTTCCCCCCACAACATAAACACACTTTTTAAAAAAAGTACATACAATATAAAGGTCTATATCTTAATAATAAACAGTTGTTAGTAGTAGAGATATTAGGAGGGACTTGTATTGAAGAAGGAGGTATATGGGTCGAGTGGCTAAGGTGCCAGCCACATACACCTGAGCTGGTGGGTTTGAATCTAGCCTGGACCCACCAGACGATGACAGCTACAACCAAAAAATAGCTGGGTGCTGTGGCTGATGCCTGTAGTCCCAGCTACTTGGGAGGCAGAGGCAGGAGACTCGCTTGAGCCCAGGAGTTGGAGGTTGCTGTGAGCTGTGATGCCACAGCATTCTACCCAGGGTGACAGCTTGAGGCTCTGTCTCAAAAAAAAAAAAAAAAAAGAAGAAGAAGAAAGAGGTATAGGGATTTAGGGTGGGAGTGGAGGGAGGGAATTCTTTGGCACCAATAGAAAAGGTGCAAGGACCCTAGAGACAAACTTAGTGTTACTATCTCCAGGGTTTGACATCTCAGGCATAGACCACCCATGTTTGCAACAGGTGCTGTGGTGTTCATCTATTCTAAAAACGTAAGGACGATTAAGTTTTGTTACTCTTATAAGTGAAAACTAAGCTCTATTTGTTCCCCTCCCTCCATTTCTTTCAGATCCCGGTCTCCAGAATCTCCCCCATGCCATTTCATCCATCGCAGGTCTCTCCCAGGGCTTGTTTTCCAATCTCCATCACTAGTCCTAACAGAACAGGAGCCAGAACCCTTGCAGACATCAAAGCAAAAGCCCAGCTGGTCAAAGCACAGAGGGCAGCAGCTGCAGCTGCCGCCGCAGCTGCTGCAGCCGCCTCAGTTGGAGGGACCATTCCAGGACCTGGCCCAGGGGGTGGACAAGGTCCAGGAGAGGGTGGTGAAGGGAAAACTGCTCGAGGAGGCAGTCCAGGTTCAGACAGAGTCAATGGAACTGGAAAAGGCCCCACACTGGAACTGGCAGGAACTGGAAGCAGGGGAGGTACGAGAGAGCTTTTACCCTGTGGTCCAGAAACTAAGCCCCAGTCTGAGACCAAGGCCACCCCAGACCAGGCACAGCCTCATAGTGTCTCTGGAGCACAACTACAGCAAACCCCCTCAGTGCCTCCAACACCTGCCGTCAGTGGAACATGCACAAATGTCCCATCACCAGCCCACATAGAGAAATTGGACAATGAGAAACTAAACCCAACCAGGGCAACAGCCACAGTGGCCTCTCTGAGCCACCCACAAGGGCCCAGTAGTAGCAGACAGGAAAAAGCATCTTCTCCCACTCCAACAGGTCCTGCTCTAATCTTAGGTGCCTCACCTATTCATCTTGTAGCTGATGACACAGTGGAGCCCAAAGCCGGTTCCAGTAAGAATACACCAAACTCTTCAGCCTCAGCAAAGACAGATGCTAATGCTCCAGTGGCTATGACTCCCTCTCCTTTAACATCTTTATTGACAACAGCCACTTTAGAAAAGCTTCCTGTACCCCAGGTTAGTGTCACTATAGCACCTACTGGATCAGCTCCACCCTTGAGCTCTTTGCCAGCAGCTTCTAGCCTTAAAACCCCAGGAACTTCTTCAAATATGAATGGACCCATTTCAAGACCAAGCTCTAGTATCCCTGCTAATAATCCTTTAGTTACTCAGCTGCTCCAGGGCAAAGATGTTCCCATGGAGCAAATTCTGCCTAAACCTCTCACCAAAGTTGAAAGGAAAACTGTTCCACTGACTACAAAAGAGGAAAGGGGGATGGGAGCACTTGCTGGTACCAACACAACAGAAAATAGCACCAGGGAAGAAGTTAGTGAGCGACAGGCTCATTCAGCTACGCAACAGCTGGGTAAAACCTTACAAAGTAAGTCACTCTCATTTCCAAGGCCCCTTCATCTCTTTTCATCCAAAGAGCTGAGGGACTCCAGCATGGACACTCACCAGTACCAAGAAGGACTAAGTAAAGCAACCCAAGATCAGATCCTTCAGACACTCATCCAAAAGGTTCGAAGGCAGAATCTTCTCTCAATTGTACCAACCTCCCAGTTCAACTTCTCTCACTCAGGTTTCCAGGTGGAAGACATCTCCACAAGCCAGAGGTTCATGCTGGGTTTTGCTGGCAGAAGGACATCTAAGCCTGCAATGGCAGGTCACTACTTACTTAATATTTCCACCTATGGCCGGGGTTCGGAGAGCTTTAGGAGGACCCATTCTATAAACCCTGAAGACCGTTTTTGTCTAAGTAGTCCCACTGAAGCCTTGAAAATGGGATATACAGACTGTAAAAATGCAACAGGAGATAGTAGCAGTGGCAAAGAAGATGATACTGATGAGGAAAGTACTGGTGATGAGCAGGACTCTATCATGGTGAAGGAGGAGCCTCAGGTTGCCCAGAGTTCTGGCAAATGTGACACAAGTTTAGGACCCCACAGTAGGGAAACCCTATCCACCAGTGATTGCTTAGGTAACAAAAATGTGAAGGCTGAGACACCAGGGATTGAGCAAGCCACATTAAGCAAGGAGAATTACCTATTCACTAGAGGCCAAACATTTGATGAAAAGACCCTAGCCAGAGATTTAATTCAGGCAGCACAGAAGCAAATGGCTCATGCGGTGAGAGGTAAGAAAATGTGTGGCAGCCCTGAGCTTTTCAATTCTACGGCTCTTCCTCTACCTGCAGATAACAGCCCCACCCATCAGCCTCTACTCCTCCCATCACTGCAAACCCCAAAGTTATATGGAAGCCCCACACAGATAGGGCCAAGCTACAGAGGCATGATCAATGTCTCCACCTCATCTGACATGGACCATAACTCTGCCGTACCAGGTAGCCAGGTATCTAGCAACGTAGGTGATGTCATGTCCTTTTCAGTGACTGTCACTACCATCCCTGCTAGCCAAGCTATGAATCCCAGCAGTCATGGCCAGACCATTCCTGTTCAGGCCTTTCCTGAAGAGAACAGCATAGAGGACACGCCTTCAAAATGTTACTGCCGATTGAAAGCCATGATCATGTGCAAAGGTTGTGGAGCTTTCTGCCATGATGATTGCATTGGCCCCTCCAAACTGTGCGTCTCCTGCCTTGTAGTTCGGTAACGAGACTAGAGACACACTGTAAAGGCGGGGCGGGGAAGGGAAGGGTTGACTAGATGTGGTTTGTTTTTTTTTTTTTTTTGCATCCTTTTGGAATCACAGAAATAAACAAGTAGGTTTCAATTGTCTTAAGAGACAAATGTTACTTAATCAGGAATACAGAGTACAGATCTTTTACATTTTAGAGGAAAAGCACCTTGTATAGTAAGTCTAAGTCAAGCAAGACTTTGTGAATTTGTGACAAGTTTGCACTTAAGAAATCATGTAAATATGTCACATTTTGTTTAACATTTTTCCAAGTGTTTAGGTAATAATGTGTTACTTTGAATTCAGATTTATGTTCCACTTCATGTGACTCTGAGAAAAGTCTAATGGCATGCATGGTGAAAGGAAGCTGTCTCCCTTCTGATCTTTCCTAAGCAGTCAGGAAAACAGAATGATGGAATGGTTTAAAGAAGTGACCGTTTATGCAGATTATATCTTGACAGACTGGCTGCAGGTTATTCATAGATTATTCAGCCTTTGAAGGATTTGGATTCAGAGTTTACTCAGTCCCTTTACCTTAGATGGAAACTTCTTCAGCTGAAGTATTTGATAAGGTATGAATGGTTCAGATTCTGAAAGCTCCGACTTGGTTGTTGGCTTCCCTAAACCAGTACCATTGCCAAGCACTCTGCTTGCAGTTCGTGGATCCCTGTTGCTCCCCGGTCCCACCCTCGCCCTGACACAGTGAATGTAATCTGTGAAGGGGTTGCCTCTCCATGCTCCCCCTGTGTTGTAGCCTGTGCAGGGCAGTAATTCCAGCAAAGATATCCTCACTCAAGGCATTCATGGGAACTTTCAGTTTTGAAATACTAGCATAAAAATAGTAGAAGAGTGTTAGTGATGAGGTAATTTGAACTACGTGTTGTTAGGCAAGGGAAATGAAACAGCTGAAGCTGTTGAATTGGATGTAAAGAACTTTGGGGAACAGTTGTAACACTAGAAACAAGGTAGCCTCTCTTCTCCCCCAACCCATTACCTAATATTAGTTCTGTAGTCAACTGTTGTCACAGGTAGAAGCTCATTAAAGGCCACATTTGCTTATTATGTTCAACCTATTTTGACCTCCCAGGCATCTAAGGATGACATAATTTTATCTCTTAACTTTGCTACACACCTGTGTGCACGTATGCACAGAACATGACACTTTTTTTGTTTTAGAAAATATGTCCCCTGTTTTAGATTACTGCTGTCTGCACAACTAGAAAGTTAGAACGTAAAGGGGTTTCAGTGAATGAATGACTTAGGGAATGTCTAGAACAGAAGAAAAATTAGCTCCAAAGTTTTGTTGTTTGTTTTTATTTTCTTTTTTGTTTTTTAAATCCTTCTCTAGTGACGATTTTTAAGTACATAGTATTTAGATTAAAGATCATTAAAATAAACCTTTGGTTTATCATAATTTAGTATTAAATTGGAGAGTGTCAATTTGCACATTTGCATATTGATCTTAAGTCTCCCAGTTTGAAGTGTGTAAAGTAAAAACTTTAGCGTAACATAGTACAGTTGTCTTTGTACACTTAATAGGACATGATGCTTACAAAGTGCAGAACAGCTTAAATTCCTTAATTAAACCATATTCTAGATTAGGAAAAAATAAGCAATAGTAAACTGGTTTTTGCCCACCCCACCCACCACCACCTCACTGTTTTAATGTTTTTCCATAGTCTTTGCCCCAAGTACCATAAGAACCTCACTTCACTATTTGTTTATTTTCATTTCTGGCTTTTTTTATGGCCCAGGGCAAATAATAGGATTAATATCTGTGCTCCAGTTTCAGACAAAACAATATGATGTCCTTCCATCTTCCCCCTTTACTTCCAGCACACACACAGCTAAGAGATAAGAAGGCTGCAAGAACCCAGGGATAAAGAGTAAGTTCTCAAGCCAAGAACCAGTAGGAAACAGCTTATGATTGTGCTCCCAAACATTCAGTACCCTGGGCATTCTGGGGGGTGAGGTTAGAAAGACTTAGGGGTGAAACTCCATGCCCTGCTACTCCACGCCCCACTTTAGTGTTGAGGGCTGTCTGCATGCTGGAAGAGGTTGATGTTTCAGAATTGAATCCGTGCTAAAGTCAGTTACCAATTTTGATTGACTAAAGTGATTTAACTGCTGCACTCCTTTCATGTCAGAAAGGCTTTTCTCCATGGTTCCCTCAATCTGCAGATAGACTGTAACCAGGAAAGGAGGAAAGATGTCAGGGTTTTTCCAAGGTGTCCGTTTAGAAAGCAAACCATATTGTGCCTCTTCATCTTGACCCAGGCTCTTACAGATAGGTCCTAAGCATTACTATTCACCAGATTCTCTTCACAAATAATACTGAGCTAAATTTTTGCATTTAGTAATAATAGTCCTAAAACAAATTACCAATTAAGTATGCTGCCTCAATCTTAACCAGATGAGAGAACAGTTTTAAATTGTTCTTAGATTGGTAGTAAGTTGAACATCAGTCTCTTTTTCAATTTTTTCAAAACAGTTGTTTTGAGTAGAAAGCTATTCATTTTATAAGCTGGACAGAAAAAGAACTATATAATAATCTGGCCTTCTAGAAAATGAAGCAGTTAGGAACAAAACCTTCAAATTATTATAATATGGTACTCCAACAGCACCTTTAAAGCAATTTTTTAACTTAGCTTTTGAGTTGTTCAATCTGAAATGTTTTATTAAGTGCTAAGCATATTCTTAGAGTATTACCTGACATTATTTCCAGTGACCAGTCAAGCGTCATTCCTGATGCATATGCCTCCAGTCTTGTCTAGCCATCAGATTACCCACCTTCTGCTGCAGGTCACCTCAGGAGATAGCATTAACTATATATCATCTCAGTCTTATAAACATTCTAAGTTGTCTAGTAGAGAAGACTCTGAATCTTAAAGCATTTTCTTTAGTTAAAATTCTACATTCTTTTAAACAGAAAGTAAAGCCAAATAACCTGGAGTTGTTTGCCCTACTTCTGTTCCCTTAAATCCTGTGCTCAAGATACTGGAGCTATCTGTGGTATTCCGTGTAACATTTTTAAGAATAAGTGCTGGTCGATGGGAAATTATTCTTGGTAGGGGGGAGGAAGCAGATTTAAATGGATTGTGAAGGCACACAGATGTATGAGTTTTAGGTTTTTATCTCAGATATAAATAGCCAAAAGAAGACCTCATTGCCTTCCAGGTGAAGGTGCAAAGTCATACATGTTAATGACCTGACAGTTAACATTCTGTTGGCTTATTATTGCCTTTCTATACCTTACAGAGCCCAATAGAGCTTTCAGGTAAAATGATTTGTTATAATGAGGGAGGTCTTGTCTTGTCTCATTACATTGCTATTTATTTCTAGAACTCACTGTAAATGAGCAGCACTAGAGTGGTTTTCTCTTTGACTCAAAGGTTTCACGGCATAGCAAGGAGGGAAAGTCTCCCCATTGCATTACAACAGTATGCGAAGTAAAAAACTTGGCAGAGGGTAGTTTTTAGCTCAGTTTATAGAATAGTCCAAAGAGACTTTGAGAAACATGATGATAGGCAGGGACCTTTCCTACCATGTTTCAGTACCTACACACCTATTGAAAGAAAACAGTAGGTAAAACATTTCCTAAAGTTGAAGCAATAGCTTCATAGATTCTTGGTTACTTTATTTTTTTTAATGCTTTACATTTGATACAACTATTAAAGATCAATTTTAAAAATAGCTTTCCAGTAATATATTTTAAGTAATATATATTTTAATATCTATGTAAAAAGTGACAGTGGAAGACTTTGAATCTCTCATATATGGTATGTTTAATGTAGGACCTCACTGTTAAGGCACAAATTATTTCAAAGGAAGTTACTCTAAAGACACTCAGATTATTTCAAAAAAAAAATGCAATAAGGGGAGTAGTTTGGGGGGGGTTATTTTTTATTTTAAAAGAAAATTGACTTATTTACCACAAGCTATTTTTTTCCCTTCTGGCTATAAGGTTTGTACAGACTGGTTTGGTAATTGCTAAACTTTTGTGTCTTTTGCCTTTTTAAAGGAATTGTTAACATTGGAATTGAGGGTATGTACAGAGAAGTTGGTGTCAACACCATTTAAAAAGTCATATTTTTTCACAAATAGAGAAAAAATCATTTTACATAAGAATTTTAAGTATTTGCAATAAATATATGTATATAGATTGTATGTATTCCTTCCTATATTCTTATTTTTCATTTTATTATTAAGTAAATGATCATTAAAAGTGAAAATAAAAATCTTGGAGTTTTTGGTGAATCTTGAGGTCTGAGAGTGGCATGGGGAAGGGCCCTCAGTTACTGCCTTATACCACAATGGGAAAGATACCACAGATTATATGGAAGAGAGTGAACCATGGAATTTGGTAATAATCAAATCAGGGTAGTGTATTTCTTTTAGAACTTAAGTAAAAATATGATTAAATTTTCCTAGTCTGTCTGTCTCCATGTTTTTCCTGTTGGTCTTCTGTTTTCCAACCTTTAAGATTATCGGAAAAGTGAAGAAACACAATGCAGCCTCTTTTTTAATGTGCCCATTGTTTGCTTCTAAATCAAAGAATGGTAAGGAAATATCTCGGGGCGGGGGGGAATAGGTTTTTCTTTCTCCATAGTGATTAATTCCTTAGCAGATATTCACTGCCACCACCTTCCAGTTTCTAGGGGTATGTGAAGTAATGTCTCTTTGCTGTTTCCTGATTCTTCTCTGAGAAGTAAGTTTCATAGCCAGAGTCACATCCTGCCTGACCTGGAGAGGTCGAAGAACTAAGCGGACCATGTGAAGAGAAACACCTGTGCCTCAATTAGGTTCTGTTTCAGTATTTGACACTTGAATTTTGAAATCCCAGGGGTCAGGAAGGGCAGTTAAGGAAATGAGAACTGAGCCTGATGTTAGGAGGGGATAATTGTCTGCAGTCCTATACCTAGAATGCTGTCTAAAGCAAAAGAACTCTTCGTGAGTGTAAATACTTGGTTTTAGGATAGACAATATGATGAAGGGAGCAAAATGATACCTAGATCTTTAGAAATAAAGGTATGTAGTACTTTGCCCATTCTTTAAAAAGAATGATATGTAGATTCATTGATGACCTAAAAGGAAAGTTAAGGTCATATTTTCAAGAATGCATCTTGATCTCGAAAACTGATTTTTGATTGTAGTTCACTAGTTTTCCCCGTAATTGCTCAGCTGTGGTTATTTTCACTGATTCAGAAAATTAGAACATTATGGAAATGAAGGGATAATACAAAAGACAATACTCTTTTTCATTGAAATTTCCAATTTCTGAGTTGCCCAAGGACATTGGAGATAGTTCAGCAGTCCACGAGAACAGTACTATAAATCTTAGCTGAAAATGTACTGTTTCTAAAGGAAACTTTTTAAGCCTCAGGGAACATCTGTATCTTCATAATTTCCATATAGAATAGGAATTAAGGTAAAATATCAAAATATTTGCACACTGGTTTATGATGACCATTTATAAATATTGAGTCCCCATTTCTAGTACATAATTTGTTGTTACTTAAATGGACCTCCTACCTCATGGGAAGTGAAATTTATATTCAGTTGACATGGAAGCCTAAAAATATAGTTGGTCTGCTGTTGAGTGAGAAAAAACAATATGCCAGAACACGGGGTCACTTCAGCCTGGATACCCAAACACCCTTTCTATACTTCAAAGAGTCTTAAGAACCTGTTTTGACACTACTTGATCTCAACTGGTCTTCATAAGTGAAATTTTACATCATGTTTCTAACTTTTTTGTCAAATCATGTTATTCACTAATTCAAATGCTTGTTGAGCACCTGCCATGTGCTAAGGACTATTAAAGTGCTGGTGCTGCAAGGGGAAGCAAAACCAGTCCTGTGAGTTGTCAGAGGCCTTCCTGTGACAGTAACCACAGTCAGTGCTCAAGGAGTAGCAGATGCTCCCTATTTCCAAAGACCTGGAAAACTGAAGTGTAAATGAATATGAAATAGATGTATCTGAAACCCTGGACAAAAACGGTTGTAAAATAATAAGGAAAGGACATTCAGTGAAAAAACAGGCAATGTGGAAATCATGATCCACATTAATAAAATTTACCTTTTGAGAATTAGCATATTGGAATATCTAGGGTTGAAAAGAAATTTCAGAAAATGAGTAAAATCTAAAAGTGAAATCCCTTTCAGTTATTTCAGGTTAATATATCAGCATTTTTTCAAGTAATAATTGGGTAAACGATACAGCGTTCCTATCACTGTTCAAACCCCAGAGAAGCTAAAGGAATTTTCCCCCCACATTTTTCACTTATGGGTGATAAGGAACTGTATCCCTTCATTTTGAATTTTGCATCCCTGTATTTTTCCATAATGGATATTTTACTGTTCTTTCTTATCTAAAATTGTAGAACTTTTTTCCTAGATGTTTAAGTCCAAGAATTTTTTTTTTTTTTTTGAGACAGAGTCTCACTTTGTCAACCTTGGTAGAGTGCCATGGTCTCATAGCTCACAGCAACCTCGAACTCTTGGGCTCAATCCTCTTGCCTCAGCCTCCCAATTAGCTGGGACTACAGGTGCCTACCATAACATCTGGCTATTTTCTTTTTTTTTTTTTTTTAAGACAGAGTCTCACTATGTCACCCTTGGTAGAGTGCTGTGGCATCACCGCTCACAGCAACCTCAAACTCTTGAGCTTAAGGGATTTCTCTTGCCTCAGCCTCCCAAGTAGCCCAGCTGTTTTGTTTTTTTTTTTTTAAAGGAACAGAGTCTCGCTGTTGCTCAGGATGGTCTCAAACCTGTGAGCTCAGAAATCTACCACCACCTGGGCCTCCCAGAGTGCTAGGATTACAGGTGTGAACCCCTGTAAAGTGAAACTTTAGCCCTTTTCATTTTAGTGACCTAAGTCATAATTCTTTAGATCTTTCTGATAGAAAAGTTTTAAAAGGATAAATCATGGTATTTTGCCAGTACTTACTCTTGAATTTTCTTTACCACTTGTCTTTAATGTGGATTATGTGATTTTCAACTCAAACTCAAAATAATTCATGCCCACCTTTTAGTCAAAAGTGTTTGGTGTATTCCACCATGTAATATAGTCTTAATTGTCCAGGAAGTGGGAGAATGGTTATACTCTAATTATCCTAGTACTTATGATGTTCAATGGAAGATCGAGTTTCTTTCATAGAAACTGTATACACTAAGGAATACTTTGTACCTCCATGTAGCTTTCAGCCTTAACCTACAAAGGGAATCACTGGAAAGGGATATCCTTATAACAGGAAGGACAAATGAAACCTGAAAAAGAGCCAAATGTCATCAGCTGTGGAGATGGGCAGTGACTACATGGTGGATTCTCTTGAAAAATAACATGCTTCTCATTCTCCTGGTTCTTAAAAGAAGCTAAAGATGGGTGATGCCTTGGCTCAGTGAGTAGGGCGCGAGTGCCATATTCCGAGGGTTCGAACCCGGCCCTGGCCAAATTGCAACAACAAAAAGAATAGCCGGGCATTATGGCGGGTGCCTGTAGTCCCAGCTACTCGGGAGGCTGAGGCAAGTGATTTGCCTAAGTCCAAGAGCTGGAAGTTACTATGAGCTGTGACGTCATGGCACTTTACCAAGGGCGACAAAATAAGACTCTTGTCTCTTAAAAAAAAAGCTAAAGAAATTTTTGAAAACCAGCTTGGTGTCTGTAGCACAGTGGTTATGGTGCCAGCCGTATACACCAAGGCTGGTAGATTCGAACCCCACCTGGGCCAGCTAAACAACAATGGCAGATGCAATAAAAAATAGCTGGGTGTTGTAGCAGGCACCTGTAATCCCAGCTACTTGGGAGGCTGAGGCAAGAGAATCACTTAAGCCCAAGAGTTTGAGGTTGCTGTGAGCTTTGATGCCGCAGCACTCTTACAAGGATGACAAGTAAGCGAGACTGTCTCAAAAAAAAGAAAATTTAAAAACCATGTCCTGATATTCATCTTAACAGTAAAGCTTAGAGGATGTCTTGAGAAGAAAGATAAGCCTGGGGGTTGATTTTAAATGGATTTACATAAACTTTGAATTAAGTAGCTTATTCTATTTTAGGGGTTTTTTTTTAAAGGTTTTGAGTTTACTTGACAAGATGCTGAATTCCCTTAAGTGTAACATTGTGTGGGACTAAGGAATGGTGTTCTATTGAATTATGGCAGCTTTTGCTGCTAATCAGGATTCAAGGTTTTCGTACCTTTTTGAGCAAAAAGGTAACTGGCTTTTTAAACTCGGTATTAGACCAAATTGAGTCCACACTTCAAATTTAATGTTGAATCCTCTATTAAAATATTTAAGTATTTTAAGATTCACATTAGCCCAATAAGAGTAATGCATTAAATGTTATCAAAATATCTGAAGCTAGTTTACACACAGCCGATGTTCTTCTATGGAAAGTATGGTACCTAAAATTTTGTTTCTTGGGTTATTTCTTTAATTAAAACCAGAGTCTAATGTTCTCAAATACCTAGAACTTAGAAATGATGGAGTTGGACTTTGACCCCCAAGGCAGCAGTGCTTTTCATTTTAGGTTTTCAGACAACAACCTGATAGTTTAGAGACTTAAGTAGTAGCACCAGTTTAATCTATATATGTAATCACTTTGCACAAGTTTTAAATTAATAAGATTCTTCCAGAGTTTGGTTACCCTTTTGTTGGATAAGCAGATAGATTAGACTGGGAAAGACAGTTTATTCTCTGATAATCTGTCTTTATCTCTAAGATTCTTCCAAGATTTGGTTATCCTTTTGTTGGATAAACAGAATCTAGCCTGGGAAACACAGTTTATTCTCTGATAATGACGCTCTAATTAAAGAGCAGTTTGTGCTTGGAGCCTTCACGAAATTTCTGGAGTCCATCCAACAAAGATCTGGAGAACATAACAGATGAAACTTCAGAAATTAAAAACTTTTGGCCATAAGTGCTTTGACCTACTTTGTCAAAACCCATCTTAATTCTGTGACTCACTGTGTTGCACCCTTCACCAGCACCAAGAGAAGTCAGAGTTGAGTACGTGACCTTATGTCAGTCTTAAAATCTGTGCACATAGGCCTTAGCACTTTGAAGGGAAAACTCTGCCATTTAGCTCCTCACTACCATCTGTATTCCTCTTTTAAGACTATTCCTTTTATTGGTCGTATAAAAACTACCTTCTTCAGAGTTGAATGTATAATAATGTTTCTGCACATGGACAAGGTGTATTTTAATGACTCAGTATTTGTTGGTTGAATAAACACATACAGTTTTACCCTAGTGACTATGCCTGTTCTTTTCCAAAGAAACCAGATGCTGTGATGACTTGTTCCTCTGTGCCTGTTTGCACACCAGTCTCTGATCTTAATTAAATTTGTCTTGCCAGTGAACACTCAAAGGTGGTTTAAGAATTCAACATAAATCAGATTGTATGTTTCAAAATAAAAAAGGAAAACAGTACTAAAAATCTTACAGTAATCAAAACTGTGGTATTATTGTGGGCAGCGCCTGTGACTCAGTGGGTAGAGTACTGGCCCCATATACCGAGGGTGGCAGGTTTGAACCTAGCCTGACCAGCTAAAACAGCAGTGGCAACTGCAACAAAAAATATCTGGGTGTTGTGAAAGGCACTGTGGTCCCAGCCACTTGGGAGTTGAGGTAAGAGAATCGCTTAAGCCCAAGAGTTTGAGGTTGCTGTGAACTGTGACGCCACAGCACTCTACCAAGGGCAACAAAATAAAACTCTGTCTCAAAAAAAAACCCCAAAACCTGTGGTATTGGCATAAAGACAGACAGACTATACACCCATGTAATAGAATAGCCCAGAAATAACCCCTCACATAAGTTGAAAACAGAACTGTGTAATTAGATTTGGCAGTGATTTATTGAACATGACACCAAAAGGATGCACAGCCAAGGGAGGATAGAAATGGGACTTAATTTAGGGCTTAAGTTAAAAATTGTTGGGGTAGCTTGGTGGCACATGCCTGTAATCCCAGCACTTTGAGAAGCTGAGGCTGGAGGATAACTTGAGGCCAGCAGTTTGAGACCAGCCTGAGTAAGAGCAAGACTCCATCTCTACAAAAAAAAGAAAAATTAGGCGTGGTGGTGCAGACCTGTAGTTCCAGCTACTAGGGAGCCTGAGGCAGGAGGATCTCTTGAGCCCCAGAGTAAGAGGTTGCAGTGAGCTATGGTGAGGTCACTGCACTCCGGCCTGAGCAACGAAGCAAGACCTTGTCTTGAAAAAAAAAAATTGTATATCAAAGGATATTCTGAGAATAAAAAACCCACAGAATGAGAGTTTTTGCAAATCATCTATCTGATAAGAAACATTCTGTTCTATTCAGGCCCTCAATTAATAAAATTAGTATTCAGGATACATGAAAACCTGAACAACAGAAAATGAGCAAAGGGCTTGAATTACATGAAGGACCTTGTGCACTGCTGATGGAAACGTGAAGTGGTACAGCTGTTGTGGATAACAATAGGGTGACTCCTCCAAAAATTAAACAGCATTACCGTATGGACTAGCAATTTCTCTTCTGGGTACGTACCCACAGGAAGTGAGAGCCAGGGCATGAAGAGGTTTGTATGCCAGTGTTCATGGTGTTATTCACAATAACTAGGAAGTAAAAGCAACCCAAAATTCCATCGACAGATGAATTGATAAAACATGTATGTATAATGGAATATTGTTCAGCTTTGAGGGGAATGCTGATACATGCTGCAACATAAATTTTGAAACATTAGGCTAAGTGAAGTAAGCTAGACGGTAAAGAAAAACCTTGTATGATTACGCTTTGATGAAGTACCTAGAGTAGTCAAATTCTTAAAAGTTGAATGATGGTAATTGGGGACTAGGGGACAGGTGAAGACATTAACTCCCCAGAATTAATGTTTAATGGGTACATCTTGAGAAAGATGAGAAAGTTCTGGAAATGGACACTGTTGCTGGTTGCACAACATTGTGAATGTACTGAATGCCACAGACCTGTACACTTACCCATGGCTAAAATGGCAAAATTTGTGAATATTTTACCACAATAAAAAAAAAAAAAAAGGAGGGCGGCGCCTGTGGCTCAAAAGGGTAGGGTGCCAGCCCCATGTGCCAGAGGTGGCAGGTTCAAACCCAGCCCCAGCCAAAAATTAAAAAAAAAATTAAAAAAAGGAAACCTACAGTGGACAGAGAAAACTTGCATGACATTTTCTTCTCTGAGCAACCTGAGAGGGTTAAATTAAAAGCGGTTTTGTTTAAGGATGTGAAGAACCCAGGATCCACCAGTAGAGTTAAAAAGCATGTGGCAGCACTAGAAAACTAGTAGTGATGTTAGAAGGTGCCCTGTGCCTTCAAGGGAAGCAATGCTCTTAGAGACCACTCTGTCAATGACTAGAAAGTGTCCTTGGGTCTAAGAAGCTGCCGCTGAGGATGGAACCATGTACAGTATTCTAGTGCTTCCAGAAACCCAGAATGTAAGATCAGACCTGAAGAGAGAGACTACCACGATATCAGAATTGATGACAAGGAGCAAGTACCTTTAAAATAAGTAAAACCCCTAAGCCATCCTCCCCCCACATACTAAGCAACTCCAGTGAAAAACAAGAGTTCTTGTAGTGAACATGTTTGCTAACGTGAGAGGCAAAGGGCTACCTCTTTTTTTTTTTTTTCCGTTTTTAAATTTTGTAGTGAAGTTGAACTCCTCTCTGTAAGCACTGTTTGTGTCTTTGTGAATTGCCTGGTGGGGACTTTTGTCAGTTTTTCTACTGAGGGCAACATAGTGAAACTCTGTCTCAAAAATAAATAAATAAACAAAGTTTCTCTGGGACTTGTAATTAGTACCTCCACATTCAGTCTGGGAACAGACACTGACCTTCATATTGTTATATTCTCCTCTTGCCCCCAGATCCTTCCCACTCTGGTAGAAGGGCTGCCTCCCCCAGATGTGGTAGTAATCAATGCCTCCTGCTCTCTGTGGTTTATTCTATAATCAGTTCTCTAAGGGGCTTTGTTTCTTTTTATGTAGAAACTCAGCTTTAGGATTTCTGAGAAATATCTCTACATCAGAAAAACCTGCTCTCAAGACTATTGTCCCACTCTGGACTTTAGAAAGTCTAGTTTGAAGTGCAAAGCTGAGCTGTAACTTCTTTGTTTTAGCCAGAAGCTTCAGTGTCATTGTTTGAAGGAAGGGCTTGGCAAGGTGGGAGATGAATTACTGAGAAGGGAAAGTGTATGATTATCTCATAATTGGACTGCAGGTGTTAATGAGGTTGAAAGAAAAGTTTAAAACACTGTGAGCACGGTGTTGAATGGCAAGTCTCTGTGTATGTTGCAACTGGAGTTTCATGACAGGTGAGTTAGAGGAAAAACCATGTTCAACCTTCCATTTTCTGCATAGTATGTTTTTAGTTAATATGTGTCTGCAATTCATTTGCAATTTTAAAGTTATTTTCCATTTGAGAGGTGGGGGAACAGGGCAAACAGAAAACAAAAAAGAGAAAGAACTTTCAGAGTCCTCTCAGGGAAAAGTTAAATACTTTAATGACAAATGATATCAAAGTTATTAAATTCAAAAACTTATAGCTGGGCTCAGCGTCTGTGGCTCAGGTGGTTAGGGCACCAGCCACATACACCTGAGCTGGCAGGTTCGAATCCAGCCTGGGCCCTCCAAACAACAATGATGGCTGCCACCAAAAAATAGCCAGGCGTTGTGGTGGGCGCCTGTGATCCCAGCTACTTGGGAGGCGGAACCAGGAGACTTGCTTGAGCCTAGGAGTTGGAGGTTGCTGTGAGCTGTGATGCCATGGAATTCTACCCAGGGCGACAGCTTGATGGACAAACAAAGGCCTATCAATATTATACACTCTGGATGTCCCTGATGAGAATGAAAAATAAATCCTCTTCTGAATATTACATTTTCTCAATTTATTTGCAAATATGTGTACTTACACAATTCAGCATTCACTTGCTATGGTCTTAGTGTCCTCCAACATTCATGTGTTGGAAACTTAACCCCTGATACAACAGTTTTGGGAGATGAGGGCTGTAGGGGTGTGTTTAGGTTATTAAAATGGAGCCCTCATATATGCTGTAATGCTGCTTTATTATAAAAACAACTTGTGGGAGTGGGTTTACTCTCTCTTGCCTTTCTGTCTTCCGCCATGTGAGGGCGCAGCAGGAAGGTGCCTTGATCTTGGACTTCTCAGATGCCAGAACTTTGAGAAACAAATTTCTGTTCTTTATAAATTACCAGTCTCAGGTATTTTATTATAGCATCATAAAATGGACTGACACAACACTGTATCTCTTCGGCTTGCTGAGTCAATACTTCTCTATTTTAATATTTTAATTGCAAATGGTAATATTAGCAGTCAAATATTAAGGATTTTTACTTTTTTTTTTTTTTTTGAGACAGAGTCTCAAGCTGTTGGCCTGGGTAGAGTGCCATGGCATACTCTTGGGCTCAAGCGATCCTCTTGTTTGAGGATCCTATTTTAGTAGAGACGGTCTCACTTTTGCTCAGGCTAGTCTCAATCTTGCGAACTCAAACAATCCACCAGCCTTGGCCTCCCAGAGTGCTAGAATTAAAAGGCATGAGCCACAGTGTCTGGCCTCAAATATTAAGGATTAACCATGTACCTGAGGATTGGAAACAGTGATCTCAGAGGTGGAAGGTAGGGAAGATGATGACAAATAATGACAAACCTTCTTCATAAATGTGACAGAGCCTTACATGTCAAAGTTAAGCAGGCACAGGTTTTTGGAGAAGGGAAGTCTAGGCATTTCTATTATTTATGGCAATCCACTCTCATTTGTATCAATTCACAAAGCAGTTTCTAAAAGTTACCACTTTTCATTCTCATCATTCTTTGTTGAGGTAGAGATCATCACCCTTATTAAACATATTAAAACACTGCATCTCAGAAATCAATGATCCTTAGTCACAGCTAATCAGTGGCAGAGTTGGGGCGTTGAACCCCATTTCCTGAATCTTAGACGCAAGCTGAGCTGCCCCACCCACACCTTCTTCTGAGAAGGGAGGAGCATTCTCTGCTGTGGCTCTAGCCAGTGGGCTCAATATTGTTCCCTTTCTGGCACTATCATCTACCAGGGAGGGACCCAAGGCTCCTCCAGGGGAAAGAAAGCACTGCAATTAGACTAAATATAGTTTGGGAGAGGCAGCACCTCATTTGGACTAATTATCCTGTCACCCGTCAGAAGAACAAAGAGTGAAGAATTTTCAGGCCTCATCATTTCCATTCCTTTCACTAACTTGGGCTTGTGTGTAATCAGCCTGAGCCTGGGATCTAGAGATAAATGTTAACCAAGCAAACACACTGGCTGACTGAGAAATGTCTGGGCTGCTGAGGAAGACCATGGCAATAACTAAACTTTGATCTCCAGCACGACTCCATTAGAACTGGAGGGATACTGGCCTGGAGAGAAATCCCTCAGTCCTAGAAATGCCCAGATAAGTGACAGGGAACAAAGACCCAGCTGACAGTCAACTGCATAGTGTATAATATTGATAATCCATTTTGCAAAGCCCGTGTTCTTTCATCTAACAAACACTGAGTGCATACTGTATACATGTGGGTAGTTTATTAAATAGCATTTAAGAAAGCCAAAGGAAACTCACTGGATCTCAAATTGTTGAATGCAGAATGGAAGTTATTGAAATTCAAGAGAAGGAAAGGAACTTTGGTCAAGACAGTGCATAAGCCATTAAGGTTGGGAATATGGAGGGTTTCATTTTTGAAGGTCAATAAGTCAGAGCAAGTTGGAGCAATGAAATACTGTTTCAAGAAGCTTTTATTAATTCTTGTTTATTATTAGCAAAGTGCTATAGAACACTCGGGAACAACCTGTAACAACATTTTTAGAAAGAATGATGCTTAATAGAACACAAAACTCCATTAACCACAAGTGCTACAAATGATTCAGATGTACTTGTTACTTTCCATGGTGGCTGCCTAACAGCTGCAGGTGGGCTGATGTCTGCAACAAGTTCCAAGTAAAAGACCACAGTGGAAAAAAGATGTTTTATGCGTTTCCGATCAGATGTTGCACATTTTAAAATCAAATCTATTTCTAAGAAAAGGGATATAGCTTGTTATGCCCATGGGATGTAACATATAGAGAGAGAGCAAGGACCAGGCACAGTGGCTCACACCCGAAATCCCAGCACTCTGGGAGGCTGAGGCGGGTGGATTCCCTGAGCTCATAGGTTCAAGACCAGCCTGAGCCAGAGCGAGACATCATCTCTGAAAATGGCCGGATATTGTGGTTAGCGCCTGTAGTCCCAGCTACTTGGAAGGTTGGGGCAAGAGAATGGCTTGAGCCCAACGGTTTGAGGTTGGTGTGAGCTGTGGTGCCACAGCACTCTACTGATGAGACTCTGCCTCAATAAAAAACAACAAGAAAAATATATATAAAGAGAGTTATACAGAGTTCAGAGAGTTCATGTCACAGTTTGAATCATCATCATCCAACCAAAGAATGCATGACATGATTCATGCATCTTGTGTCTGGTACTAAGCAATAGTCTTAGCTTCATCATTAGCAATAACAGCACGTATTTGCTGATAATCCCCTATGGTGAGGAGAACGATTCAGGTCATGAATGTCACATATATATACTGGCTTCAGAGGGGAATGCTGCTTCAAGACAGGATTCTGCTTCAGAATCCAGCTACGAGGCAGGGGCTGTTGCCTCAACTCACAAGCTGGGAGAAGGGGAAGCAGGCTGGAGTCCAGTGCTAGGCTTCTGGAAAGCAGTGTTGAACCAGTCTGCTTGAAGTCATGGTTAGGACTGGCCATTTTCATTGTTTCCATTCTGTCCGTATTGATTAGCTCCTCCCCAAATCTACTTCTCTTTCTGTCTCTCTGTCTCTCCCTGCCCCATCCCCTCCCTGGTGTCATTTCATTTCACTTCATTCTTTCTCTCCTCTGCTTTGTCCAAAATCTGATTGCTGCACAGAGGTTACAAAAGCAGCAAATCAAAACCCAGTCACTCTGGAAGTCTGGGTTTCCCCCCAAACCAAATAGGATTAATTATGCCCAAATAAGCTTTTAAAAGACTTTAAAAGGAAGAAAGCCAAATGAACCGACAACTTGGGTTCAGTGACCTTGAGATGATTTGGCTCATTTGCATATCTTTGTATGGTTTTCAGAGGGTAAAAAAGGTAAGGTCTTTGCTAGGAGCTTTTTGTTTGAGCAACTTATTTGTATAAGAGTCAGTTAAGGTTCGGTGCCTGTAGCTCAAGCAGCTAAGGTGCCAGCCACATACACCAGAGCTGGCGGGTTCGAATCCAGCCCAGGTCTGCCAAACAACAATGACAACTACAATCAAAAAATAGCCAGGCTTGTGGACCCAGCTACTTGGGAGGCTAAGGCAAGAGACTCGCGTAAGCCCCGGAGTTGGAAGTTGCTGTGATCTGTGATGCCATAGCACTCTACCCAGGGCAATAGCTTGAGGCTCTGTCTCAAAAAAAAAAAAAGTCAGTTAAATATAACCCTCACCAAATGAACAGAGTTAGAATGCCTAACGCACTGACACATAGACTCCCAGGTCAGTTCTCCTGCCCTGAGAGGAAAGTGTTTCTGAATCCAGGAATTAAAAGAGCTCCATCCACTCCCTCCCTACAAGCTTGCGCAAGTGTTGTAGAACACAGAATAGAAGGGCCGGTTTGTCTAAGATTTTTAAGAGTGAAATGTGTTTTTCTCCCATGGTATTGTGAAACCTAATAGACCAGTGCTTTTCAACCTTTTTTATCTCATGGTGCACTTGAACCTATAGTTAAACTTCCGCAGCACACTTAAATTATGTTGATAAAAAATAAATAAATAAAAGAATATACTTAACTGTGCTTTAAACTTTTTTCAAAAATAATTTAATTAATGACCTTTCCAAATTTTCAAGACACAGCTAAGATCCTCTCAGGGCACACCAGTTGAAAATGACTGTTCAAGACCACCTTGGCACTGCTGAAATTTCAGATCAGGTAAGTCTTTGTTGCAGGGGCTGTCCTGCGTGTTATAGGGTGTCTAGCAGCATTCCTGGCCTCTACCCACGAGATAACAGGAGTGTGCACATACATACAAGTTATGACAACAAAATGCCCCCTGGGAGATAAAATTGGCCTTGAACAAGTCATAAACCTCATAGGAAGGTGAGGCACCTCCAGGTGGCACCAAACCACAGAGATCAGGGTGGCAGATGGCAGATGGTCGATTGAGAATGACTGTTTCAGAGAAGGGGATGGAATATTAAGTGTTTAAAAGGGTTTAGGGAAAGGGTTTTTATTTATTTATTTATTTATTTATTTGCAGTTTTTGGCCGGGGCTGGGTTTGAACTCGCCACCTCTGGCATATGGGACGGGTGCCCTACTCCTTTGAGCCACAGGTGCCGCCCTGGGAAAGGGTGTTTTAGAAAAAATCTGATGGCTCAACCTTCATAGCTTCCAGAGTACTGCCCCAAGCTGTTATTTCTGCTAAATTGTATGCTTCAAAAGGGCAGGAACAACATGTATTTTATTTACTGCTATACTCATAAGACCCAGTAGGTGCTTTAAAAAATAAAATGTGGAATTATTACTATTTAATGAGCAAATATTGTACGCCAAACACTAGGACACATACATGTGTTATCCTTAATCCTTACACCAGTAGCAGGAGCAGCATTAAAGTAAAACTCTTCGGCTCTGCGCCAGTGGCTCAAATGGCTAAGGTGCCAGCCACATACACCTAAGGTGGTGGGTTTGAATCCAGCCTGGGCCCACCAAAACAACAATGATGACCAAAAAAAAAAAAATAGCCAGGCATTGTGGTGGGCGCTACTTGGGAGGCAGAGGCAGGAGATTCTCTTGAGCCCAGGAGTTGGAGGTTGCTGTGAGCTGTGATGCCATAGCACTCTACTCAGGGGGACAGCTTGAGGTTCTGTCTCAAAAAAAAGTAAAACTCTTCAATAAAACAAATTCATATCTCATGTAATTATTATTTGATTCCTAATTCCATTCCTTCCTCAGCTTCTGCGGGAATGGGCTAAAGTTCCTTCAACTGGGGGTGAGGGCTGCTGCAACTCCGTTTGGGGAAGTGGGGAGGCAAAGAGTGAGTCCCAGAGTCCTCAATATGTGCTTAGCCTTAGCCGGGTGTTGTGGTGAGCACCTGTAGTCCCAGCCACTTGGGAGACTGAGGCAAGAGAATTGCTTAAGCCCAAGAGTTTGAGGTTGCTGTGAGCTGTGATGCCACAGCACTCCACCTAGGGCGACATAGTGAGATTGTCTTATCTATCTATCTATCTACCTATCTATCTGTATTTATTTATTTATTTATTTGCTTAGCCAAATTTACCAGGATCCAGAAGACACAATGGGTGCAAGATAACTAGGAGATTCCTGAATTATTGCTGCTGTCCTATGAACTTTAACTTGTTACAGCTTGTCCATGCTTGTCCCCATCAATATTTAAACCAGAGTAAACAATGTCCAGGTGGCACCAAACCACAGCTGAGACTAGAAAAGATATGGCTCACTGGCAGAACCCTGTAAATCCAGGTCACTTCATTAATTTCTCAATAATACACTCTTGCGTTTTGCAAGACTGACCTCTTCTGCCCCACTCATTACCTCATGGGGGGATTACTGTGTCATTCCATGGTACAATCTGAGGTTTTATGACTTGTTCAAATCACAAAACTGCTATGTGGTAACCCAAGATTGGAACCACACAAGGTTGGGCTGACTCCGTGCTCTTTCCATACATACCTTCCCGAGTGCAGCTAGTGACTGCCATGCCTGCACTCCACGTGTTCTAATTCCCTGAATGTTTTTTGGGGGGTGGGGTGGGGTGGGGAAGGGCAGATGAATAGGACCTGGTTTGGAGGTCTAAGCTATGCCAAGTTGATGTGTAGCAGGAACACCAGGATGAGCCACAGGTGGGACCGGACTGGCCTGGTAAGAACAGGCAAAAGTAAAACAGGCAGCTGCTATTATGTGCTTGAACGAGAGGAGGCAGAGCCCAGGATCTGGCACTTCCCACCGCACCTGCTGTAGACATGGACCACTGAGTGAATTGCTCCCTCCTGAAGAGGCCTGAGCAGGATGCCTGTGTCAGATAGGCCAGGGCTATCGGTGGGCTGCCCAGACCCCACTGGGGAAGGTGTGGTTGAGGAGTGAGTGTGTTAAATTACCCGTTCACATATTTGTGGGCCAGAAAGCTGGCTGGGTAAAGGAGCAATCCAGTGTTCCTTACATGTATTTTTTTTGTCTTGTGTAGCTCTTTCATTCTTTTAAGAAATGTTATCCTTTAGCTGGTTATGTAGTCACCAATCTGGTTGTTGGTAGGAGTCAGTGAGTGGTGTCAGTGTAATCCAGGAGTCCAGCTGGTTAGAGAAACTGAGCACTAAAACATATCTAGCAGAGATGGTTGAAACCAAAATGCTTTAGTTCAGAGAGGAGGCACAGGGCACAGTGACACTCTTTCCCTTAGCCGGGAATACCGTTATAGGGAAGAAGTCAGGCTGGCTTTGGATAAGGTAAACTGAACCAAGGGAAGAAACAAAGCCCACACACGCAGATGGGTGTCAGCCTTTGTGCCCCCAACCCCAGATGTGTGCCTAAGTGGGTGGTTCTTCTGGACAGGTGAGAAGTCCTACTTGATGCAGAGAGATCAGGGTGGCAGATGGCAGTGACGTGGGATCTCACCTCACCTCTTCATCTAGGTAGAACCATTGTATAAGATAGAGGGATACACTGGCCCGGCAGGATGCAAATCTACATGCTTGCAACCTTCACATGAAACTATTCTTAATTCTACAGGGAAAATAATGTATGAACAGTTGTACCTGTTATATCCCTTCCCTTCACAATGCAAACTTGTGTCCTGTATTACGTGCTAAAATGATTTTCTATTTCATTGATAATCTCTTGATGCAGAGGCACTCAAGTGCAAGGTCCCTTGTGTTGTTCTTTTCTTTTTTAATGCATGGAGAATTTGTAGTATACACTTAAAAAATGTACCCATATATTTATTGAGTACCTAATATGTTGTAGACTTTGTTCAAGATCCTAGAGATATAAGCCACCTGCTCTTGTGGCATTGGCTTTGTTGGGGTGGGGCAGTGTTTGGTGGGAAGGAAACATACATGTAAACAAATAAGATAATTCCAAACAAGGATAAGCATATCTCTGAACGTAACAAACGCAGTGTATTACAATTTCCTGAACTATTGCATTTATTGTTCTGTTTATACTCTGAATTATGAAAGATGTTCTCCCTATTCCTCTGTGAATAGAGCACAAGCCTAGCTGCACACATTTCTTTTTTCAGCAGCACCACTTAGCTCTTAAGCTATTACATTTTCAAAGGACTGGGGGTTTTTGATCAAAAAAAATGTTTTTTTTCTTAGAGACAGAACCTCAAGCTGTTGCCTTGGGTAGGGTGCTGTGGCATCACAGCTCACAGCAACCTCAAACTCTTGGGCTTAAGCGATTCTCTTGCCTCAGCCTCCCAAGTAGCTGGGACCACAGGCACCTGCCACAACACCTGGTTATGTTTTGGTTGTAATTGTCATTGTTGTTTGGCAGACCCAGGCTGGGTTCAAACCTGCCAGCTCTGGTATGTAGCTGGCACCTTAGCTGCTTGAGCTACAGGCACCGAGCCTGGTCAAAATTTTTTTTCAATAATGTTAGACAATCAATGAGTCTGTTGCATCATTGATTTGCTGCGGTTCCTTAAGCTAGAAATACTAGACAAGAGCTTTTTGGAAGGGCAGGCTTTTTTGTTATAGCAAAACATTTTCCCCTTTAGTGCTTTGTGACAGGCTGAGAAAGGGCCCCTCACAGAGGTCTGTGTCCTCATCCTTGGAGCTCAGTGTTACCTTATGTGACAAAAGGGAAAAGGAACTTTGAAGGTATGATTAAGTTAAAGGTCTTGAGATGTGGACATCTTGAGTTTTCTGTGTGGTCCCAATGCAACCACAAGGGTCCTTATAAGAGGAAGGCAGGAGATTAGAGTGGGTAGAAGTCACATGATGATGGAGGCAGAAGAGGCGGCCCCAGGCCAGGGCACACAGACAGGTTCTAAAGCTGGAGGAGGCAGTGGCTTCTCCCTTGGAGCCTCCAGAAGGCCCATCCCTGCAGACACCTTGATCTTAGCCTTGTCAACTCACTTTGCACTTCTGACTGCTAGAACTCTAGACAATAATTTTATGTTGTTTTAAGCTACTCATATTTGGTAATTTGCTATAGCAGCCACAGGGAACTAATACACATGTGTTTTTATCTAGACCTCACCATATGACTTCTTAGCCTGTGGTTCCATCTCTTCTATCTCACTACTGAGCAGATCCAAATTTGGGATGCCAGAAAGAATGACAGGGTTGTCTAGAGAAGGAAAGTCACGTGAGAATAGGGATCTGGCTTGGCGCCTATGGCTCAAGTGGCTAAGGCACCAGTCACATACACCTAAGGTGGTGGGTTTGAATCCAGCCCGGGGCCCGCCAAACAACAATGACGGCTGTAACCAAAAAAATAGCCAGGCATTGTGGCGGGCGCCTGTGGTCCCAGTTACTTGGGAGGCTGAGACAGGAGACTTGCTTGAGCCCAGGAGTTGGAGGTTGCTATGAGCTGTGATGCCACAGTACTCTACCCAGGGGGACAGCTTGAGGCTCTGTCTCAAAAAAAAAAAAAAAAAGAATAGGAATCTGACCTCTCCTTTTTCTCTACCTGCACACGTATTCTCTGCCTCCTGCCTTATTTAAGTCTTTCCTCAGGAATCATCAAAGGGAGCCCTCTATCTCTCTTTCTGTGCTCAGGTGAGGGCCTTTGCATTGAACTGGAAAGGTCTAGAAGATCTGGAAAGACCAGACTGAATAGTCCATTAGGGTCTCGGTAACAAAGTAAAGGAGTCAATGAATACACACGGGATTCAATCATTCATCAAGCATTTATTGAGCACCTGTAATTTCCCAAGCAATATGCCAACAATAATTAAGCATATTCCCTGACCTTGAAGAAAGAAGATATGTCCATAATTAATTTAAAAATATTATATAAAATTCCATAATGGAAGGATCACAAAGTGCTATAGGAACACAGGAATTAATTTTGACTAGCAGATCAGAGGTGGCTTCGTATAAGAAATATCATCTGATGTGGGCTTTGAAGGCCGTACAGGAATTTCACAGAGAAGGAGGGATCCATGTTTCAGGCAGAGGAGAAAATCTATGATGTTGCATTGTTTAGACTCACAGGTGTCCTCAAACTATAGCCCACAGGCCACATGCAGCCCGCCTAGGACATTTATCCAGCCCTCTGGGTGTTTTTGCCACTGCTACCTATCCTGCTTAGCAGCTGACTCGTCCCAGGGCCTGCAGTCCGGCCCTCCAATGGTCTGAGGGACAGCGAACTGGCCCCCTGTTTAAAAAGTTTGAGGACCCCTGGTAGGGGTCCCCTCCTCAGCTCCCTTCTGACCTGCAGTGCCTCTGCCCCTCATGTGGCTCATGAGGGAGTTTAAAAAATGACATTGAGCTGCATGGAGGAAAAGTGTGGGTGGGAGTCAGGCACAAAGTTCTGCGGAAATCAGAAATGGGTAACACATGGTAAGGAACAATCTTCTTTCCAGGCACGGTGGCTCACCCCTGTAATCCTAGAAGTCTGGAAGGCTGAGGCAGGTGAATCGCATGAGCTCAGGAGTTTGAAACCAACCTGAGCAAGAGCAAGATCCAGTCTCTAGAAATAACAAGGTGTTGTGGTGGGCACCTGTAGTCCCAGCTACTTGGGAGGCTAGGGCCACAGCATCATTTGAGCCAAGAGTTTGAGGTTGCCATGAGCTGTAATGCCATGGCACTCTCATCCTTCCGATTAACTGGGACTAATGTGCCCCCCACAATGCCCAGCTATTTTAGAGATTTTTTTTTTTTTTTGAGACAGAGTCTCTCACTATGTTGCCCTTGGTAGAGTGCCATGGTGTCACAGCTCACCAATGTCAAACTCTTGGGCTTAAGCAATTCTCTTGCCTCAGCCTCCTGAGTAGCTGGGACTACAGGTGCCCGTCACAAAATAGCCTGGCTATTTTGGGGGGGCTGCAGTTGTCATTGTTTAGCAGACCTGGGCCAGGCTGGAACCCACCAGCCTCAGTGTATGTGGCTAGCACCCTACTCATTGAGTTATGGGCGCCAAGCCTATTTTAGAGATTTTTGATAAGACTGGTCTCCAACTCCTGAGCTCAAGTAATCCACCCTCCTCAGCCTCTCAGACTGATAGGATTACAGGCGTGAGCCAAAGCACCCAGCCATAATTGTTCTGACTTTTGTCAATGCACATTTTACAAGATTAAAATCGGTACAAACATGTTTTTTTGCTTTCTTAAAATTGTAGGCTCAGTGCCCGTGGCTCAGTGGTTAGGGCGCCAGCCACATACTGTACACTGGGGCTGGCAGATTCGAACCTGGCTAAAACAACAATGACAACTACACCAACAAAATAGTAGCCCAGTGTTGTGGTGGGCACCTGAAGTCCCAGCTACTCGGGAGGCTGAAGCTAGAGAATCGCTTAAGTCCAAGAGTTTGAGTTGCTGTGAGCTGTGACACTACAGCACTCTACTGAGGTTGACATAGTGAGAGGTTGTTTCAAAAAATAAAAATAAATACATTGTTGTAGACACGTTTTAAAGAGTCTGCTCAAAGTAAGTACACTTATTCCACAACCATGTCCTCCTGCCACCCAGCCCTCCCTCTGAATCAGATCCACCCTGCCGAAGAAGACCTTAAAACTGTAAATTCATGTAAAGTAAGGGCGTGATTAGCTATTACAGGCCAGAAGGATTGATGATTAAGCTGAGAAAAGAAGGATAACAGAATATATGCAGAGAGGAGCAAATGAATCTCAGATGTCCCTGATACTATCCAGATCCATGTCTCAGTCCTTCTGGAGATCTGGGTGCATTTGTTCCTCTTGGGACCCATGAGAAACCCCTGCATCCTCACATCTGTTATTGAGCTAATTGTCGAGAATTCTGTCCTCAGAAGGAAGGAGTACCTAACTCGACAGATCACATTATATCATCACAGTCCACATACTTGTAACATTTTTAAGTGGCTGGTCCTTAATGTTAGTGTATCAAAGCTCATTTCATGATGAGTTGGGTGCTTTCTGGGTTTTATGCTTATTGATAGAGTTACAATGAATCAGGCCACAGCAGGTTTTCCCCTCTGACAAAAAGTGTGCTGGGTTTAGAGTTCACACGTTGTTGCCAGATTCCTCTCCAATTAGAGTGCCACCAGCACTGTTTTCCCGTAGCCCCACCCAAACTGGGTTTTATATTTATTTTAGTTTGTATAATGGCGCCATAGAATCCTTTAATTGAAAAAGAAAAGAATTGTTTAATTGGTATTTTTAAATAGCTAGTGAGGTTTTATGAGAATTAAACTAGATAATATATAAAGACTTGGAACACAGTAACCTATTATTAGTATCACTCTTAACGGTTACTGAGTAACAAATGAGACATTGTACTGACCTCATATGCTGTATGTGTCTTTTCTTATGTATTTGTGCTGAGTAATTGTTTCTCTTTTTATCCACATGGTAGGTCCGTCCAGGACTTGACTACTGCCTTGAGGCTCGCTCCTCAGCCCTCTTTTCCTTTCTAGCCTCGTTTAGTCTCCTGTCTTCAGCCACCTGCATGTGGCAGGCCTTGAGTTCCAGTATCCTCCCTGGACCTCTCTCCTGCAACACATATAACTGACCATTTGACACCTCCACTTGATGGGACATCTCAAACCTAGCTGTCCAGACTGCGCTGCTCCCTGAAGGTGCCCATCCCACTCAGTGGGTGATGATCCATCCTTGCAGGTACTCAAGCCAACATCTTTTGAGTATTCCTCAACTCCTCTTTTTCTCTTATTCTCCATATCCAACCTCCAAATCCTTTAGGCACGATCTTCAAAATACTATATACTGGCTCGGCACCTGTACTCAGTGGCTAGGGCACCAGCCATATACACAGGAGCTGGCAGGTTCGAACCCAGCCCTGGCCTGCGAAAAAACAATGACAACTACAACCAAAGGCAGGTGTTGGTGGAGAGCGCCTGTAGTCCCAGCTACTTGAGAGGCTGAGGCAAAAGAATTGCTTAAGCCCAAGAGTTTGAGGTTGTGTGAGCTGTGTTGCTACAGCACTCTACCGAGGGCGACATAGTGAGACTCTGTCTCAAAACTAACAAATAAACAAACAAACAAAATAGTATATAATATATAAAATATTATCTTGGAACTTGGAAATATACCATTAACTTCCCTCCAACTCCTCCCTCCTCATACCAACCGAGAGTTCATCATGTCTCACTTGGATCTCTCACCTGCAAAATCTTCTAACTGGTCTTCCCACTTGTATACTTATCCAGCTTCAGAATTTCTGTTTTGACCTTGGCTCTCATCCTAACCATTAGAAGCCTACTATGATCCCAGCTTCATGGTGAGACATAACCATGTGCAGTAGGTAAGGAGGAGAAACCCGTGCCCACAGCTCTCTGGCAGAGAGCCCCTCACGTGCCCCTCCTGTTCCCGGGGTGCCCTTCACATGTCCCTCCCTAAGTCGGTTAGTCGTGGCAGGGGTAACGGGATTGCTGTACTGTAGTGGGCCTGAGACCAATCAGGGCTCTTCTCTGACAAGCAGTCCGCTAAGAAAAACCGAGGGTGTTTGTAGGAGAAGGAGTAGGGTAGATGTTGGGTAAACACCCAGACAAGAGTCTGTCATGGTGGTGGAAGTCAGGGAGTCAGTAAGAAAGTTCAAACTCCTTTTTTGAGCTGCTTAGTGAGGATGGCCCCGTGCACAGGTGTTGACCGTATGCAAAGAAGGAGAGGCCTACCCCTCACCAAGGGATGTGGCAGGTGACTTGGGAGTTTCTCTGCCTGCCAGGAGATTCTACTGTTCTATTTTGGAGGGGGGGAATTTCTTTATTTTAGTTACTGTATTAGTCTCCTGGGACTGTCACAACAAATTGACACAAACTGGGTAGCTTCACACAACATAAATTAATTCTCTCACAGTTCTAGAGGCCAGAAGTCTGACATCAAGGTGTTGGCAGGGCCACATCTCCCAAGGCTTTGGGGAGAAACTGTTCCATGCCTTTTCTAAGCTTTTGGTGTCAGTGATAGTCTTTCAGTGTGGTCGCATCACCCCAGTCTCTGCCTCTGTTATCACGTGACTGTGCACGTGTGTCCTCCACTTCTTGTAAGGACATTCATTTTGGATTTAGGACCTACCTACCT
Organism: Galagoides demidoff; assembly: GCA_963574575.1. Taxonomy (NCBI): domain Eukaryota; kingdom Metazoa; phylum Chordata; class Mammalia; order Primates; family Galagidae; genus Galagoides; species Galagoides demidoff. The sequence continues at coordinate 1,936 of CAUYQV010011037.1, read as the reverse complement.
ACCTACTCCAGTTAAGACCCCATCTTAACTAATTACATCTGCAATGACCCTATTTCCAAAAAGGGTCACATTCTTAGGTACTGGGGGTTAGGACTTCCAGAATTCAGCATTTCTAGGGGAACAGAATTGATAGCACTTACATTTAGAATACAAATTGGAATGTAAATTTTCTTTACTTCCTCCTTTCTGAGGTTCTGGCTAGAACCTCCATTACTATGTTGAATAGAAGTGGTGAGAGGAGGCATTGTTGTCTTGTTCTTGATCTTATGGGGAAAGCATTCTGTTTTTCACCATTAAGTCTGAGGTTAATTGTGGGTTTTTCATAGATGCTCTTTATCAGGTTGTTGTTTGGTTTTTTTTTTTGCGGTTTTTTGGCCGGGGCTGGGTTTGAACCCGCCACCTCCAGCATATGAGGCCAGCACCCTACTCCTTTGAGCCACAGGTGGTGCCCTCTTTATCAAGTTGAAAGTTCTTTTTTTATTCCAAATTTGATGAGAGTTTATTATCAATAATGGATGTTGCATTTTGTGTAATACATTTTCTGCATCTATTGAGATGATCATGTTGTTTTTATCTTTTATCCTATTAATGTTTTATCCTTTATCCTGTTGAGTTGATTTTTGGATGTTAAATCAACCTTGTATTCCTGGGATAAATACCACTTGGTCATGATGTATAATCTTTCTAATATGCAACTGAATTTGGTTTGCTCATATTTTGTTGAGGATTTTGTGTCCATATGTCTAAGAAATATTGGTCTGTAATTTTTTTTTTCCTTGTGAAATCTTTGTCTGGTTTGGTATTAAGGTAATAGTAGCCTCAGAATGAATTGGGAAATTCCATTCTTTTATTTGGGGGGATAATTTCTGAAGAAATAGTATTAATTATTCAGAAATTAATATTGAGTTTATAAGTGAAGCCATCTGGGCTTGAGTTTTTCTTTTCTTTGGTTACTAATGTAATCTCTTTACTTGTCATAGGTCTCTTTAGATTTTCATCTCTTTTGAGTCAATTTTGGGACTTTTGTCTTTTGAAGAATTTATTTATTTCATCTAAATTATCTGATTTGTTGGCATTCAGTTTTTCATACTGTTCCCTCTGAACCTTTCTATTTCAGTAAGTTCAGCAACTCTGTCCCCCTTTTCATTTCTGATTTTAGTAATATGAATCTTCTCTTTCTCTTGGTTAGTTTGGCTGAAAGTTCGTTAATTTAGTTGATCTTTTAAAAAAACAAACATTTGTTCTTTATTTTTTTCAGTGTCTCATTGATTCAGTAGGAAAAAAAACTTTCGATTTAATCAATGTTCTATATTGTTTTTCATTTTTATTAAAAGATTATTCTCTTAATAAGAAATCTCTGACAATTTTAGTGACGTTAAATAAGATTCCAAATATATATTGACAGCCTTGTTGGTGTGCATATGTTCTATCCTGCCATCTTATATAGAGCACTGTCTTAATTTTCAACTATGCTAAGGGGAGCACTCAAGCTATCTATGAGTGTGTATAAACATACATATGGTGTTTGAACCATGAACGCTATAGAACTTGGTGGCATACACAGAAATTTGCTAAGGACAAGGATTTTGTGCTAGGGCGCTTTCTTGTGAAATGCCAGGTAGCTTTAGGTAAATTCCACCCAAGGACAATGTGGTCTAGACAAAAGGGCACAGGATTTTAAACAGGGAAATCTGCCTTTTTGTCTTACAAAAGACAGGCCATTGCTAAAATCATGGGTTTAGGAGACAGACCTAGGATTATGTTTCAGCTTTGCCACTTCCCATCTATGTGCACGTGACAAGATATTGGCAGCATCTCATAGCTTCAGTTTCCTTGTCCATAAAATGAGGATCATAATAATATGAATAATACTTTCTCCAAAGGGTTGATGTTAAGATTTGAAAATGGCTGGAAAAGTGCTTAGTACAGTAATTTT
>CAUYQV010011034.1:0-14634 GCA_963574575.1 Galagoides demidoff | reverse complement strand
GCCTGTGGTCCCAGCTACTTGGGAGGTGGAGGCAGGAGACTCGCTTGAGCCCAGGAGTTGGAGGTTGCTATGAGCTGTGATGCCATGGCACTCTACCCAGGGGGATAGCTTGAGGCTCCGTCTCAAAAAAAAAAAAAGAATTCATTTAGAAGCTGAAGAATAGAAATTTATTCACCTAAAGCTACATATGCAGGTGTAATCCTTAGAAGTCTTGGTCTCTGATTTCCCCAGCTTGAAAACCATTGCTCTGGAGTGTACAGTTCTAACTCAGCAAAACATCCAAGGCCCTTTGTGATCAAATCCCTATTAATTTCCCTCTTCCTATTTGTTACTGGATGGTTCCCTCTGAACTCAGCTCGGGTCTGTCAAACTGTTTCAAGTTCCCTTTTCAGGTTTTGCTGTATCTTTTTTTTTGAGACCAAGCCTCAAGCTGTCCCCCTGGGTAGAGTGCCCTGGAATCACAGCTCACAGCAACCTCCAACTCCTGGGCTCAAGGGAGTCTCCTGCCTCTGCCTCCCAAGTAGCTAGGACCACAGGCGCCCGCCACAACGCCTGGCTATTTTTTGGTTGTAGCCATCATTGTTGTTTAGCAGGCCCAGGCCAGGCTCGAACCTGCCAGACTTAGTATGGATTCAAAACCGCCACCTTAAGTGTATGTGGCTGGCGCCTTAGCCAGTTGAGCCATAGGCACCGAGCCTGCTGTATCTTTTAAAAGACCGTATGTATCTGGAATGTTGTTCCACCTCTTTATTCCCAGGAAATACTTGATAATTTTCCAAGGTTTAGTTCAGTCCAGTCAATAAGTAGTTGGTAAACAGCTGGGCACGAAGAGAGTGCTTTTAATGCAAACAGAGTCTCAGTATTTACAGCAAGAAATGCAAGGATGGGATGGAACAACTGTCCTGAAGGGTCCCACAGAAACTTGTTTGGCCAGATCAACATCTGAAATCGACCTGTGGCTCAGTGGGTAGGGCGCCGGCCCCATATACTGAGGGTGGCGGGTTGGAACCCAGCCCTGGACAAATGGCAACCAAAAAATAGCCGGGCGTTGTGGCCCAGCTACTTGGGAGGCTGAGGCAAGAGAATCACCTAAGCCCAGGAGTTGGAGGTTGCTATCAGCTGTGACACCACGGCACACTACCAAGGGCGAGAAAGTGAGACTCTGTCTCTGAAAGAAAAAAAAAATGTGCTGAAATTAAGGAAGATGTACTTTTTTTTTTTTTTTTTGAGATGGAGCCTCAAGCTATTCCCCTGGGTAGAGTGCCATGGCATCATAGCTCATAGCAACCTCCAACTCCTGGGCTCAAGCAAGTCTCCTGCCTCCGCCTCCCAAGTAGCTGGGACCACAGGCACCCGCCACAACGCCTGGCCATATTTTGGTTGCAGCCATCATTGTTGTTTGGCGGGCCCGGGCTGGGGATTCGAACCTGCCACCTTAGGTGTACGTGGCTGGCGCCTTAGCCGATTGAGCCACAGGTGCCAAGCCAGGAAGATGTACTTGATGTATTTGAGAAAGCAGGGATAATTCCATAAAGGAAGGATTAAAATACTTCCTAGATTCAAAATGAGAATGTGAAGACCAAGAGGAATGGAGATAATGTCATTCTTCAAGTCCAGGTTAAGTAGACTCTTCCCTTCTATTGATACAGGGTTCTCCCGCTGAGGGCTGGATAGGAACTCCTCATTTTCTAGGGACAAGTGGGCTCAGAAATCCACCACATCACAGGCCCTGTTCCTAGGCATATATTTATTGGAGCTGGAGACCAACATGAGCAAGGGTGAGACACTCCCCCACCACCACCAAAAATAGAAAAATTAGCCCTGTGTCCATGGCAGAATTCCTGTATTCCCAACTACTCAGGAAGCTGATGAAGGAGGATCGCATGAGCCCAGGAGTTTGAGGTTGCTGTGAGCTTGGCTGATGCCATGGCACTCTAGCTTGGGCAACATAGGGAAACTTTGTCTCAAACAAACAAAAAAGATCGTTTAGTGATTAGTGAATGGATGGGTAAATGAACAGTTACATCCCACAGGATATAAGCTCCTGTTCAGATACGTACAGTTTAGCAAAGTATTTATGGATATTGCGGATGGGGAGCTAAAAAAGTAGGTATCCGTGTTAATTTCGGCCCTGAAGCCGGGGAGGGGCTTGGGCGCACACCCAGGCAACAATTTAAACCGCAGCACAGCTGGATAGAAGCATAGAGACCAGAGTGAAGGGATGCTGCAGGGCTCTGGCACCAAGAGGCGACGCCGACTAAGTTCACCAGTCATGACCGAGGGGGAAAAGGCTTCCAAGAAGGCGCTAAGTCTCCGCTGGGTAGGAGACCAAGACCCCAAGCTCCCCTCCTTTCCCCGCCGCCCCCGAGCTAAGGAGAGGTGGAGAGCCGGAAGCGGGGCTGGGGCGGGAGTGGCCAGAGGGCTGAAGACCCGCGCCAAAGGACCAGAGCAGAGGGAGGGGCGAGAGCGTTGGGGTGGTGTCGCTACCCGGAGACCCGCAGCTACACTCACCGTAGGGGGGACCCAGCTCAGCCTAGCTCAGCGCCGGTTCCGCGTTGCTTCTTCCTCGGCCTGCTGGGCAAGCGGGCGGCCTTAAGCGCCCCTAGCAACCACGCACCGCCACGCCACCCGCGCACTCTGCCGTCCGCGCCGCTGCCGCTTGCCACGCACTGCGCGCGCCCCCAGCGGACACACCAAGGGCCTGAGAGAGGATAGCTGATGGCGAGAGACAAGCGCGCGTAATCTCGGGGGTTGTAGGGCCTGGGAGGGCGGGGCGTCACCTGCCTCGCGCGCACGCGCGCAATCCCTTCCCTGCGGTGGGACCCGGCCAGCGGAATTCTGGGAGATGTAGTCCCGTAGTTAAAGCTCTGAAAGGTTCCATTCTGCGACTCTAAGACCCTGATTTCACCTAACCCCCGTGGACTCTTTCCTTACTACTGCCTCAGTTCGCTCTTCTGAAATCAAAGAGCCTTAAAGCTCGATTAAAGGATATCCAGGCTGATGGTGATACAGGACAAGCGGTATCTCAGCTGGGGGACACGGACTGGCTGCCTCGGCCTTGGCAATGTTGGTACGGTGGCAGCAAGCAGCAGAACCAGCAGGCTGGAGGGTGGGCAGGGGGTCCCCATTTCCTAGGCCTGGGAATGAAAGGGATTGTAGCCATTCATGTGTGACCTAGACATGGCCCAGACTCCCTAAATGTAACTACCAAGCCCTGCTAAATGTAACTACCAAGGGCCAGACTGATTATCCCAGACATGTCCCAGACACGTAAATGTAACTACCTAGCCCCGCTAAATGTAACTATGGAGGGCCCCATGCGACTGTATATACCCCTAGACAGAGAGCCTACAGACAAACAGGGACAGAGAGCACTTTTCTCTCCGGACTCCAGTTTTCTCTCTCTGCCAGGAGCTCTGGCACTTCTTTATTCTTTTCTGTAAATAAATCCTGTTTTACCACTGATCTGTGGTTCGAGGATTCATTCTTCCAATCACCAAGACCAAGAACCTACTGAAGAGGAAATTCCGTTATCAGTGGGGCGGTGCCTGTGGCTCAGTGGGTAGGGCGCAGGCCCCATATACCCAGGGTGGCTCAAAAAAGAAAAGAATAACCCCGCTGGCTAGGCGCCCATGTTCAGTGGTTAGGGCGCCGGCCATGTATACCATACACGGAGGCTTGCAGTTTCAAACCGGCCCTGGCTTGCTAAATAACAATGACCACCGTAACAAAAAAATATCCTGTAGTCCCAGCTGCTTAGTAGGCTAAGGCAAGAGAATCGCTTAAGCCCAAGAGTTTGAAGTTGCTGTAAGCCGTGATGCGACAGCACTCTACTGAGGGTGACATGGTACATGGTACAACTCTGTCTCAAAAAAAAAAAGACATTTTTGAGACTATGAAAAAATATTAATATGAACTGAGGACATTAAGAACATAGACATGGTTCGGCACCTGTGGTTCAAGCAGCTAAGGTGCCAGCCACATACACATAAGGTGGTGGGTTTGAATCCAGCTCGGCCCACCAAACAACAATGATGGCTGCAACCAAAAAAAAAAATAGCCAGGCGTTGTGGTGGGCGCCTGTAGTCCCAGCTACTTGGGAGGCGGAGGCAGAGACTCGCTTGAGCCCAGGGATTGGAAGTTGCTGTGAGCTGTGATGACACACCACTCTACCCAGGGAGACAGCTTGAGGCTCTGTCTCAAAAAAAAAAAAAAAACAGAACATGTTAACAATGTTAAGAAATAACTATTAATTTTGTTAGCTATTATAGGGAGCCAAAGTGTGGCCCTCATAAAGATTTATCTATGTCCTAATTCCAGGAACCTGTAAATATTACAGAAGTGCCACCCCAAATTATGACAAGTTAGCATAGTGATTACTTTGAACTCAGGTCACTTGGGGAACAGTGGATGCAGGCCAGAGTTTTCTCTGAGCTCCTCTTATCTGCCTAAAGATGAATCCTCCAAACTCAATTATCATGAATCTCCTTCCTGAGAATCTTATCAACCAAGGAAGATTAACTCAGATCACAGGAGAAGAAACTGAAGGTTGACACCAGCCCAGACAGACTATCACCTATTTTCCTGAGGACTTCTCTAAGGTAACTTTTATTTCATATATATATATATGTACACACACATATATATTTTTATTTATTTATTTTTGAGACAAGGTCTTGCTCTGTCACCCAGGCTGGAGCACAGTGGCCCAATTATGGCTCACTGCAACCTCAAACTTCTGGGCTCAAGCAATCCTCCTATCTCAGCCCCCTGGAGTGCTGGGATTACAACTATGTATGAGCCACTGCACCTGACAGGCTTTTTGTCCATTTAACAAGATCCTGATTCAAACAAACTATAAAAAGATATTCTTGAGGCTTGGCACCTGTAGCTCAAGCAGCTGAGACACCAGCCACATACACCAGAGCTGGCAGGTTCGAATCCAGCCCGGGCCTGCCAAACAACAATGACAGCTACAACCAAAGAATAGCCGGACGTTGTGGCGGGGACCTGTAGTCCCAGCTACTTGGGAGGCCAAGGCAAGAGAATCGCTTAAGCCTAGGATTTGGAGGTTGCTGTGAGCTGTGATGCCACAGCACTCTACCGAGGGCAACAAAATAAGACTCTGTCTCAAAAAAAAAATATATATATATATATATAAATATATATATATATTCAAAATCTGACTTCTTACCACTCCAATGGTACCACTGTAGTCCTTGTGCAGGATACTGCCATCTCTTGCCTGAATTATTACAATAGCCTTCTAACTGTTGGCCCTGCTTCCCATCACCCACCACTCCCCAGTCATCTGCAAGACCAGAATGAAGAGTGATCCTTTTAGAATGTAAGGTAGATCATACCACTTCTCTGTCCAAAATCCTTCAAAAGATGTTGACTCCATTCAAAATAAAACCCCAAGTTTTCCGCAAGGTCTACGTCTGGCCCCACCATGACCTTCCTGTGCTCATTTCCTCTGTTTCCCTCCTTCTTTCCTCACTCCATGCAAATAGCTGCTCAGGCCCACTACTCATGCTTCCATCTCAGGGCCTTAGAAATGATCAATCTCTCTACCTAGGCTTTCCCCTCAAAGAGCTGAATTCTCATTCCCTCACCTTCAAGTTTTGCTCAAATGTCATCTTCAAGTGAAGCCTACCCTCACCATCCAAGTCAGCATTCCTCATGCCCCTTTCCTGCTTTTATTTTTCTCTAGAGCGTTTATCACCTTCCTACAGAGGTATGTCATTCACTTATTAAGTTCACTATCTCTCTACTAGAATGGAAACTCAATGATAGATAGGGACTGTATTAACTCCAGTGCCTAGAACAGTTATCTGGCACATAGAAAAGACCCAATACATGTCTAACTGAACTGAAATAATTGGGACGCCAGGCACGGTTGCTCAGGCAACCTAGCACTCTGGGAGACTGTGGCGGGAGGTTTGCTTGTACTCAGGAGTTTGAGACCAGACTGAGAAAAAGCAAGACTCCAACTCTATAAAAAATAGAAAAGTTAGTCAAGTGTTGTGGCAGGTGCCTGTAGTCAGTCCCAGATACTCGGGAGGCTAAGACAGCAGGATCACTTGAACTCAGGAATCTGAGGTTGCTATGAGCTAGGCTGATGCCATAGCACTCTAGCTTGGGCAACAGAGTGAAACTCTGTCTCAAGAAATGAAGATGAAGACTAAACAAAATTCCTTATAAAAATAAGGGTGCCTTGCTTATCCTTCATTTCTGTTTTTGGGTTTTGTTTTTTTTTTGAGACAGAGTCTCACTTTGTTGCCTCCAGTAGAGTGTCATGGCATCATAGCTTACAGCAACCTCAGAATCTTCTCAAGCAATTCTCTTGCCTCAGCCTCCAGAGTGGCTGGGACTACAGGTGCCTGCCACAATGCCTGGCTGTTTTTAGAGACAGGGTCTCAATCTCGCTCAGGCTGGTCTTGAACTCTTGAGCTCAGGTGATCCGCCTACCTTGGCCTCCCAGAGTGCTGGGATTACAGGTGTGAGCCACCACACCCAGTCTGTTGTCCTTCATTTCTAAAACAATTGGAATTTAAAGGATAAATGAAGAAATCAAGGCCCTGTATGTGTGTCCTAAACCATCCCAAGTCAAGTTTTAAGCTTGCCAATGATTTCAGTTAGATTACAATTCTAATGGGTCTGCCTAACACCCACTTTCTGATAAATTGTGCAATCTCCACAAACAGCTGCCCTTCTTTTTTTTTTTTTTGCAGTTTTGGCCAGGGCCAGGCTTGAACCCACCACCCCCGGTATATGGGGCCAGTGCCCTATTCCTTGAGTCACAGGCACCACCCAGCTGCCCCTCTAAAGCAGCTGATATTCCCTAGACTTGAAACTCCACTAAATATTAAAACTAGTCACTAGGCCTGAGATCTCAAAGCAACCACATTCATTTAATCCTACCCTTTCCTGTTTCAGCTCCATTGGCCTTGGCTTGGAAGTAGGTGACCAGATGTCACTCATTTAACATGGAGAAAGCTGGAAAGCAGGAAAAGATATAAATAAGCACCCAAACTGGGATCCTGTGTGAAGAAGACACCAGCCCTTCAGCACTGCACAGAAGCTAAAAGAGGTGCTAAACTTCCCAACCCTTGCCCTGGGTGCTTAAAGTATGATGAGACACAATTTTTATTAAAAGAGTTTGCAAACATAACTATAAAAAACTAAAAAAAAAGGTATGCTCCCCACTCCCACCCATGGATAGGAATGTTGGCTAAGGGCTGGAGAAACCCTCAATAACAGGGACTGATGGCATTTATCCCCATATCCTAGAGCTGAAAAAGGCTCTGTCTTCATCAATGTCCTGGGCCAGCACTCCTAAAGCAAAAACCTGCTGAGAGGATTAAAGGAGCTCCAGAAAGGAAGAAATATCTCAGGCAGAGGTTTTTCCTTAAGGTTGGGAGGCAGGTTCCTGGGGGTCAAAGGCACATTATTGGAGAAAAGACCCCTGGATGTAGAGAAGGAAGGAATCTTCTCTGGCACCAATAGTAATGAAGTTTACTGGTTGAAATCATCCTGAATCTGGGAGAAGGAGCTTTATACATAAATCTCTTCTAATTTCTAGTTCTCAGTTGAGTTGGCAGTTTATCTCTTTTTTTAGTCTCTTCAGCTCTCAGTTGAGTTTGTGGCTTCTATAATAGAATAGGGAAGTGTTGGCAATAGTAGGGCAATGAAGGTTAGAGACTGGACCCCAGGAATCTGGGATCACGTGCTGTGGGTTGGCCTCAGAAGGTGAATGAGTTTCCTGCAGTGCTTGGCAGAGGCAGGCCTATGGCTGCTGTGTGGCAGTAACTGATTCTCCAGAGAGAGCAAGGCTAATTTCTCACTGGCACCCAGGGACACCAGCACCTGTAGGATAGAGAGCAGATAATATAATAAGACATTAGGCTTAAAGAAATAGTAATGCCTAGGGCAGGGGACTCTCATTTAAGCCTAGCAATTCCCACTCCAGCAAAAGGAAATTGTCCCTTGGGGATACAGAATAGACTAAATGGGAGAAGAGAAACCTTGGAGACAATAATCATCAGGACCACAGATCTACTTCAATTCTCTTTGATTACAGACCATAAAACCAAGGCACCAAGAGACTCATACTTGTCCCCAGGAACAAGTGATTAATGCAGCAATGATTGACAGTGATTTGGGGGAGAGTAGGGTACACAGAAAATTCTGTGAGGCAGTGCCCCTGAGTTTCCTATACATTTGTGTTTCTGGATGTCCCAATTTGTTATAAACTATCTCAGAGAAATGTTGTAAACTATAGGGCCCCTGATCACCCTGGTTCACAAGCTCCCTGGGATATACCTGATGGATGCAGGGCTCTCGTTGGAGGCTCCGGAGGGCAATGAGGGCAGCTTCCTTCACATTTGGCTGGGGGTCTCCACACGCAATCTCTAGGAGCCGCTGGGGTACTTGGCACTGTAAAAGTTCCTCTCCTAACCCTTCAGGTCCTAAGTTGCCCAGAGCTGATGCAGCATTGCGCCGGATACCAGCATGAGGATCTTCAAGCAACTGGGTTATCCTGGGAACTGCAGCTATGAGGGCAGGTCCCAGGGGACCAGCCTGGTAGGCTGCATTGCCCACAGCAAAGCTGGCACTGCGCCGCACAGCAGGGTCCTTATCTCCAAGCCCCTGCAGCAGAAGGTTGAACAGTCCAGATTGGCTCTGCAGTGCCCTACGCAGGGCCATGCTGTGTTGGAGCAAGTGTCCCAGCAGCCCATAAGTGCGGGCCCGCACGGAATTCTCTGGGTGGCCCAGGAGGCTACGTAGGGGACAATAGGATTCATCAGAGCCAGTCAGTAGCTCCCGGATAAAGGACACGTAGCTAGGAGACAGTACTCGGGCTATATGGGCCAGCAGGGAGAGAAGGTCAGAGATCAGCAGTGGCTGGTCACTCAGGAGAGCAACTGAGAGGAAGGAGATAATAGCTCTAGGGGAGGCAACCACTGTGTTGACAAACTGCTTGAGAGAGGTGGGATCCATGAGGGCCAGGCGGGCAAGGAGGCTGATGGGCAGCTCAACTTGTGACAACGGAAGATGGTAGCAGCAGACCTGGGAGAATTGGGGGAGGGCAGGTAAAAGGAGTCAGGGGAAAGGAAAAGAACATTACAACTAGGTAGAAGGAGCCCAAAAGCTGGGAGACAGAAAAACTGAGCTATGGTGAGAAATACCACAGAGAGCTAGAAATCCTGCCCACAACACTTCATATCAGGTTTCACATGAGACACAGTGTGGAACCTGAGACAGCAGATCCTTTCTGAGATCATTCCTTGCTCTGCAAGGGCTCAGTCTCTCCGCCTTCAAAGACCCACTAGGTAATGTCAAGAATTGCCAGAGATGTGATTCCCAGCCAAGAAACAAAGACTCTAGTGTGTAGACTAGGATGTTCTGCGCACTGAGCTCTAACTGAATCAGGTGAGAAATGAATAGAGAGGAGGCACCAACTCAGCTCCAGAAACATGCCTCGGTTCAGGCCTATGTACTGTCTCCACTCCAACTCTGGTCAAGCCAGATGCTAGAGGGGGCCTGGAGCTATTGGGAAGTAAATTAGAGGACACAGCATTAGCTATTTTTCTTTCCCACCTCCCAACTTCATGTCTGGGTAGCTTCTCAAGTACCTGCAGCAGGTGGACTGTGACTTCTGAGTCCCTGAGGTCAGCCACAATACGCACAAGGAAGTCAGCATCCACATCCAGGGCAAAGGGGAAGCAAAGGAGCTGGCAGACAGACAGCACCACGACAGGGAGAAACTCAGACCCGTGAGGCCTGAGGAGAGGAATGTAGAAGAACAGACTTGGTCTTGCTCACTTACCCTTTATAATTCTTCCCTCCCTTTTATCAAACTCCCTACCCTAGTTTCCCTTCTCTAATCTCAGTGACTCCTTAAGTTTCCAGCCTTATCCTTATCCCATTTTTTGCCTCATAGCTCAAACTATCAGTGATTTCTCCTGCCTTCTCATTCCCTCCCTCCTCATTGCCAACACTCCTTCCTCTTGCTCAAACTCACGCCTGGTCAAGTTGATGGAGGAAACTAGGGCAAAGCAGATGCTTCAGGATGGACAGGAGGATACTTCCATGCTGGGATAGGTAGCTTAGGCATAACTGGGGCTCCTGGGTGAAGGTGGCCATGGCCAGGCTCAGCAGGGCTGCCACACCTGAAATCATCAAGAATGGAGACCCAGTGGGACAGGCAAGAAGCCCAGATGTCCTTGCTTCATCATAGCCCCTACCCCATCCTTAAGCAGCTCCATTGCAGACTCTGCCATCCTCTCCTCAGGCAGAAGAAATCTCTCTGGGTTAACCCAGTTCTAGGCTGTCTCTTCTTGAAGAGAGGTCAATACACTCCCACAAAAGAGGCCATAGAAAGATACCTTGGGGTGAGATCAGTGTCCAGTCTGGCTCTGGGCTTGGTGGACTGGAAAGTGATAGTTCCTCTTCCTGTGCAGATACCTCCTTGGGTAGCCTCAGGGTCATGAAGAAGCGGTGCCACAGAATGGTCCACATTTCTGAGTTAGCCACATGCCTAATCAGGTTAGGATTCTCTTGCTGGAGACAAAAGTGAAAGAGGGTAGATGGAGAAGTGGAAGTCATAAGTTCAAATGCCTTTATTCATTCTTGTCCCTGATCTACAAGGAAGAAAGTCCTAGAAATAATCCCTTCTGTCTTCCCATTTTGTACTTACCTGTTTTCTTACTTCTCTTTCTTGTCACACATTAACCCCCTGGCTTCCCAACACAACTGTATACTTGCTGAAAACCAGGGATTTCTCCCCACTGAATCCCAAGGGATACAGCTGGTTTCCTTCAAAGGATCCATGATAAAGTCCATGGCATCATAGCTCACAGCAACCTCAAACTCTTGAGCTCATATGATCCTCTTGCCTCAGCCTCTCAAGTAGCTGGGACTATAGGTGCCTATGGGTGGGGCAATTCTAAGGTTATTATAGGCACAGCAGTTTAAGATGAGAGGCAAGTGTGGGTTGCTTCTTCATTTCTATGGTCTGGTGGCTCCCCTAAAATTCCCAGTTGCTTTCTCCATACATCTTATCCATCCCAGGATGCGCCTGTACCTGGGTGAGGAGCTGTAGCAGAAGGATAAGGAGGCCATCATAGAATCCACAACTACTTGGTGGAGTCAGCCGGACCTGTCCAAGAGAGGCAGGAAGAATGCAGATTTCTGAGAGATGGGGTGGTCTTTAGACTACAGCAGTATGGTACCATGGAGGGAAAGATTTGAGAATCAACTGGAAGGCAGAATATATGGGATCTGCAGGAAGCATTTGGATAGGGGAATAATGACCCTGAGGGTTCTGACATGGCACTAACATCCATTCAGAAGCCTATCACTAATAAAATCATCTCTCTTATGGTTAATTTATTCTAGAAAAAGATGAAAATTATTACATTTGGTGTGTCTATCTTTCAAATGCATTGTGGGATAACTTGTGTGAAAAGTGCTTTATGAAACTATACAGAATTCTACACATTTAACAAATGACAATAATTTGCTCATGAAGTCTACATTTCTTTTTACAAAATGAGAGAAACAGGAATTCCAAAGGGTCTAAAAAGGAAAGAGGGAAAAGATCTGGAAACAGAAAGCAGAAAGGAGGCTACATAATGGATTGAGTTCCTGATGAAGTCACAGGTTATCAGCCATCTTTTCCATCTCAGTTAAAGAGAACAAATAGAATGGAAACTACAGTTGAGGCAAAGAAACTACACATTAGGAAGGACTTTGACAATAAGAGCATGAGCTTCTGGAGAAGAGAACGGAAGTAAACAAGGACACCTTACTCCTCAGAAACCTTAAGTTTGTTTCCCTTCTCCCTTTCCTTCTTCCCTCTCCAGAAGTCAGAAGCCCTGACCAGTCTAGGTTCACGAGGCCTGAGTTTCCCATTCCTCAGTTTACTCTGGGCTTCCTAGCATTTCAGTCTTTTCCCTCAGAATGCATCCTAGTATCTGACTCAGAAAACACGTCTGTGCCTTTCCTGGGAGGCCTCACCTCTGCAGGGGCAGACAAGGCATGTGTGACTGCAGCAATCCATTCCATGGGCTGGAGGTCAAAGGTCACTCCTTGCTGACCAAGCTGTCCCAATAGACAGGCTGCTGCACTCTGTGGAAGAAATAGAGAAGGAATGTCCAAATCTAAATGGTATTCAGGATAGGTAGAGAGAGGATTTATCTCTTTGTCCTGGTTGAAAAGAATGCCTCCAGAAAGAGGTACAAATTATACACCGACTCCTCTGTTCCCAGAAGGGCTGAATGATAGGGTCAAAAGGGGAGGAAGATGAAGGTTGACAACTTACCACAAGAGAGACGATGTGTGAATGGGTAAAGAGAGTGGCAACTTCACTGCCTAGCTTCTCCACTCTGGAATAAGGAGATAGATCAAAGGATGCAGCAGTATTAAAGGAGGTTGTATGTGGCCTTCCCTTTCCCTTAGATGGTGCCCTTTACCTAGGCAAAAAGTTCATGGGAATCTAGGTCTATTCTTTGCAGAGAAACCTTCACTTTCTCTGCTCCTAAGGATAGGCTTTAGGGTGCTATTCTCCATATTCTATTTCAGGATTAGCTATGCAGGTAGAAGATTTCAGTAGAGAGACTACTTTATGACTCACCCAGAAGGTAGATCTTGGAGCCGAAAGACAAGAAGGGAGAGGAGGTAGAGTGTCACTTCAGTACATTCTTCCCAATCCACTACGTTTACCTACAAAGAAAACCTAAAATTTCAGAACAACCTCTGATTGAGATGGTTGAGCAACTATGAGACACGTACCTGTGTTGGTGGCCTACCTTGCCCTGGATCAGCATCAGCAGTGACTCCAAGGCCAGGGGCTGTTGCCCTAGAAGACAGCATAGACGCTCACTGACATGGCAGCAGGAGTAAAGAACCTAAGGGATTGGGAAGGAGTCTTTCAGTGAGGTGAAAAGCCCTAGTCTCTCTTCAGCTGAAAAACAGGCCAGCCTCTCAACAGATTGGGTGTCCATGCTTGGGAGTGTTAGAGAACGTCTGCCTCTTGCTGTAAGGTAATGAGATAGGAACGCTTCTCAATTCAGGTGAGAGTGGGGTCACCTCAGGTGAACAGATTCAAAAAAGGAGAAAGGAGTCCTACAGGGAGGTCTCTTGCTCTCTCCATCCCCCTTTCTTAGTCTCATCTCACTCAGTCCCTCTGTCTGACTCTCTCTCTTTCTTTTCTCTGACCTAGTAGTTAAAAAGAAATCTTAGGCATCAGGAGTTAGAAGGAAGTACCTTGAGAAGGTGTAGACACAAGATAGGATGGCGCAGGCCAGAGATAAGGGATGGTCTCAGATGGCTGCTGTCTTCAGTCAGCTGATTCGCCAAGTGCCAGCAGACCTACAAAGACATACCTGAAACTCAATTCCATCCCATTAGAATCCTATGCCTCATATATCTCCAATTAACCAGGATTCTCACTCCCTCGTTAGGGCTCTTCCCAGGTTCACCAGAAACCTCAGACCTCATCTAATCCCATTTTCATGCCCTATGGAGAATCAAAAGTCATGGCCTAGTTTGGCCCCAGTATAGGCAGGTACAGAGGAAAGTGTTATTGGCCAACAGGGAGCAAGAAAGCTGAGTCCTGAGGCCTTGAGAATGCATCACTGGTAGCTTCCTATCAGCTACCTTCCTACCTGGGAAGTTTATCACTGAGCTCTCTCCCTTCCCAGCTGGCCAGAGGCTCTGGGATTCTGGCTACATCATGTTATACAAGTGGCCCAGACCCATAGTGTATTTCTGAAGATATGAATAAGAAGAGGCATAAAATCATGCTTTTCTTTTTTTCTGAGAAACTGGGCTGCCAGGCTCCCCAACTCCTCTGCCAATAAGGATGAGAGGAATAAGCAACTGAGGCTCAGACCTGCTCCTTGGCCTCCCAGCAGCCAGGCAGTCCCACAGGAGCAGTGCATATGGCTGCCAGGGCAGAGGAAATGGCTCCAGGTAAATCCTCACTCTGTTCCCGCAGTGGCTGGTTTACTTGTGGGGCTCCTGTGGAGAAAGGCAAAGAATGCAAGGTGAGGCCTAATTGTTTCTCTCAGATCCCCATTCATTATTTCAGTTCATAGTTATTTACTGAGCACCTACTAAATACACTATTCTAGGTAACGGCAATAGAAAGAGCAGAGGGAGGCCGGGCGCAGAGGCTCATGCCTGTAATCCCAGCACTCTGGGAGGCCAAGGCAGGTGGATTGCCTGAGCTCACAAGTTCGAGACCAGCCTGAGCAAGAGAAAGACCCTGTCTCTAAAAAAATAGCTAGGCCTTGTGGTGGGCGCCTGTAATCCCAGGTACTCAAGAGGCTAAGGCAAGAGAATCACTTGAGCCCGAGTTTGAGATTGCTGTGAGCTATGACACCATAGCTCTCTACTGAGGGTTTGACAAAGTAAGACTCTGTCAAAAAAAAAAACAAGGCTCGGCGCCTGTGGCTCAATCGGCTAAGGCGCCAGCTACGTACACCTAAGGTGGCGGGTTCGAATCCCCAGCCCAGGCCCGCCAAACAACAATGATGGCTGCAACCAAAAAATGGCCGGGCGTTGTGGCGGGCGCCTGTGGTCCCAGCTACTTGGGAGGTGGAGGCAGGAGACTCGCTTGAGCCC
>CAUYQV010011033.1:0-38392 GCA_963574575.1 Galagoides demidoff | reverse complement strand
CAGAGTCCTCACCTAGGGGATGACATTATTCCTCACAGATAAAATCACTAGTATTTCTTTGTGACCACTCTGTTTCTGATAAATGCATGACCTTGTTAAATGCAATAAACTCAATCTAATCTTAAATTAACGTATGTATACACTCTCTCTAATCTGACATAGTAAAGTCTTTTTTTTTCTTTTTTTGAGACAGAGCCTCAAGCTATCCCCCTGGGTAGAGTGCCATGGCATCACAGCTCACAGCGACCTCCAACTCCTGGGCTCAAGCGAGTCTCCTGCCTCAGCCTCCCAAGTAGCTGGGACCACAGGTGCCCACCATAACGTCCTGCTATTTTTTGGTCGCAGCCATCATTGTTGTTTCAGGGGGCCCGGGGTGGATTCAAACCTGCCACCTTCGGTGTATGCGGCTGGCGCCTTAGCCACTTGAGGAACAGGAGCCAATCTAGACATACTAAAGTCTTAATAGCCCCATTTACCCAATACGGGAAATAAGACCCACAGAAAGCAACATTAACCAAAGCTTGGATACATTAAGTAACAATCTCAATCCTCTTCTCCATAAGGATAAGTATCTAAAATGAAAGGAAGGGCATTGTTATTCCTAGTGGGTTTAAGGACTAGGGGGAAGCAGGGAGTGTCAAATTAATGAAAAAGGCAGGTTCAGGAAGTAGAGAGAGAAGGAACTAAAATGCACAAGCTCCACCTGCTCTAGTCCACAAGGCCTATTTCAAGGGCCTGACCCATCAACTTGATGTGTATCCTTATAAACCCAATGTGTATCTGCACCTTGATCTCTGACCTACCATAATGGCTCTAATTTTTATTGTGAAGTATCCTGTAGCATCTTATGCTTTCAGAAAATAGGGAACGTGGGTGAATTAGTCTCTAAGAGCAGAAGTGGAAAGCTGATGAACTTTAGGCCCAGCGCTGGCTGGTGAGGCTGATGGACACTACCAAGGGAGCAACCACATCAGGGGTCTCCTGCTGCCGGACTCTAGTTACTAGCTCACCTCACTAGCCCTGCCCCATTCCCACTTGCTTACCAGTGACAGAAGGAGCAATTGTGTCATATGCTTAGACTGCCCAACAAATAAGCAAGCAGGGACCATTTTGAGTGAGAGTCTTCCAATTCTGCAGATTCTTAAAACTGACCCAAAGCAGAGGGGGAAAAAAAAAGTGGTAGTCATAAGCAGACACCACAGATCTCTATGTCATCTCAGTATGAGAGCATCAAACTCTGAGCTCTGGAGAGCTTCCCAAAAAGAGGGCGCAGAGGCCCGACCTCTATTAAGAGTTCAGCGGCAAGCAGAGCACTTGATGTCAGCAAAGCCGTAAATGCCAAGCTTCCCACAGGCCAGGACCCACCAGGCCTGGCCAAAGCACATTCTCTGTGCTGTCACATTAATTGGTTAAGTTTTGAAAAGACAGATGATTGGAACTGCTTTTTGTGATCATAGAGAGGAGGAAATGCCCCACATAATAATGTGGAAGAAAGAATTCAGTTGACATTCTGACTCTCCTTGGAGGTCACAAGTGATAGATTCCCAACTGGGAGAAGAGGAATAACAAACTGATGAGAGTGATCCAAGAAACTAAGAAATGATGGCAAAATATGTGTGAAAACTGACTTCACAATCAATACTAATGAAGAATTAACGTTTTCCAGACAAAGATTCCTTGCCCTACCAAAGACAGTGTATTAATCAATCTATACAAGTCCAAGTCCCCAATTACCTCAGCGAATACATATTTGGCCTACTGTAATGAGTATAATTTTCCAAACCAACTTAGCTTATGGGGATAGAGAAATTTCTTATGAAATTATCTGATTTATTGCAAATGTGAAGAGTTAAAGTTAAGTTCCCATCAGCCTGACTCCATGTTCCCATTTGAGAGGAGTGATGAAGCAGGACATCCAAAGATAAATTCCTTTCAAGAATCTTTTTAAAGTCTTTGTCCTCAGAAATGCTGGCAGAAATAAATATACATTTGTAAAAGAAAAAAAAACCAGTCCTGTGCCTTTCATGAATTGATTGCATCTCCTGCTTCTGCAAGCTAAGAAGTCATAATCCTCTGCAATCACAGATTGTGGGAAGCCAATAAACGGAAGGTGACGACCTTGCTAATACATCCCAGCGGGAGACGGAGAGAGAAACGTGATAACTCTTCAGCACACCATTTCCCTTTGGAAAGATGGAAACGGAGCTCAAACAGCTTGATTTACGAATGAACAGGACTGTGTTTCAGAAACTTCTCCTGAAATAAGAAAGGTTTTTCTAAACTTCTCCAATAATACGGCTTTCATCTTCCTGGTCCTGTGGGGCACAGCGCAGTGCCTTCGACCCCCTGGACACAGCACGGCCACTCTCAGCGCCCTGTCCTCATTCCAAGTTGAGCCAGGTCTATAATGGTGTCCCCACACCCCCTGCCTAAAGTTAATTGTCAGGAGACAGCAAAATAGGCAACGCTTGCAATTAAAAATTCAACGGGCCTGGCATTATATTTACATTTGAAGAATATTTTTATAAGAATGAATTCACTTCCACTGTTCCATCATATAAGCTTCTGGCACTCATGGAAAGGTCACTGGACATGCAGAGTAACAGCGTCGAGCAGTGTGCTGGAATTAAATTCATATTTGTCCCCTCCTCCATGTGCATTGACAATAAATTAGAGCTAAACCTGACACTTTAGTCAACAATGAACCAAGAACTGTACGTGGAGTGGGGCGTCAAAGGTGAGTTCACATGCACCTTTGAAATGTTCCTGGCAAAGGGAATAAAGGTACAGAAAGTGTTGGGGATATAGAGCAATAGATTCATAACAAAAGAGCTGGCACATGGGCAGTGATTTATTCTCTGCGTGGAAGGGACTGGTTAGGGAAGGATCCTGCAAGAGGTGATCTCTGTGGGGTTCAAAGCCTGGGCTCTAGAGCTGGAGGGGTTCAGATGGCTCCAGAGCTGGAGGGGTTCAGATGGCTTCTCCAGTGCTTAGCATCCTCGTGACCCTGTGAAGGTCACTTCCCCGTGCCTCAGTTTCCTCATCTGTGAAAGGGTGTAATGACAGTCCTGATCTCCTAGAGTTATTCTGAGAATTACTTTAGTCGAGACACACAAAGCACTTACAGGAGGGCCTGGCATGTAGTAAATAATGGTACAAAGAGCTATTATTGTTACTTATTAGGCAAATTAAATCCAATAGGAAAGGCATTTCAACCAAGACCACCAAAGTACAAGATCCAAAGATTCTGTGTGTCTGATGGCTTCGGATTATTTATTACATGTTTGGTAGGTGATCCATGTTTAAACATCACGATAGTCCCATGACAGATGGATACTTTCTCTGACGAGGAAATGAATCAGATTTAAAAATTTCCCCAGGGTCTCAGGACTAGTACATGGACAGAGCCTGGACTCACACCCAGACAGTCCAGGCCAGCGCCCAAGTGCTGACCCGTTATAACAGAATGGCCTTCAAAGTACAGTAATTCACCAAAGCTGGAACATTTGATGATCTCTCGTTATTGAGAGTTTTATTAAATGGCTTTATCAACTTCAAAGAATGTATCATCCAACAGGAAACGGACAGGGGATGCCAAAGTTAGTCAAATGAGACTCCCTAAGAATTAAACTCTGAACAATAGAGTTTTAAGGAGAAAAGGAGCAAAGTTTTGGAATGGGCTCCAGAACAAGTGGTAGGAGAAAAATGGCAACTAGAATATAAGTATTAGTTCCACGTGGCATTTGGGCCAGTCACTCTGTCTAGGCAAAGGTATCACAGGGACCGGTGACCACCAATGGTGGTTAACACGTAAGTCTCAGGTCTTGCTTGGAATGAAGAGCTGCCTGGTAAAATCTCCCATAACCAGAACAGAGAAGGCTGCTTGATGTTTTCCAAAGATGTGGAGGTGGCTTGTCACTCACTGCGATCTCCGGGATGTGGGGGACTGACAAGTAGATCCAGCAGTCCCACAGGCACACAGAAAAATAGCAGCTCCTTCTCCTGCAGAGCCAAGTGATTTCATAGCAGCAGCTTTAATAAAAGGCTTTTCTGATTAACTCCACCTGCTCTGACCAGTTCCCATTCACAGAGTCCCCAGAGGCAAGATATGTTCTAAGTTTTACCTTATAAAGAGTCGCACTCCTCTGGAGATTATTTCCCATGTTTCCTTTAGGTCCTTAAACATGCTTAAATCCGGCCCGCTGCTTCCTGCTTGTTCTCCTCCCACCCCTGGCTCTGCTCCTTTCTTCCCTATTTAGCCAGATCCTCCTTTCCAACACTCCAACCTCCTCCAGCCCCCACCCTCCTCTCCTTCCTGACCTGCCTTCTTGTGTATGGCACAAGGGTCACACAGCCTTGCTATGCTCGGTGTGTGACCTCAGCTGGATTTGGACATTACCCAGCACCGTGCATGCCTGTCCCTGAGCACACGCACTCCGCACCTCCTCAGTGGCTCTTTCAAATTCGTCAAGTCCAATCTCAAGCCCATCTCCTATTCAACATTCACTTCAATGGCAGGACATCCCTCAACCGCCCAATACTAAGGAAAGATGATTTATGTATGCTCGTACCCCGGCATTCCCACGGGGAAGAAGACATGCTCCCTCCATGCCCCGTGAGCTGCCATGGCTGGGGAGTCCCTCGTGACCCCTGACTCCGGCCCTCTCAACCACTCAGTCCTCTATCATCTCTTCTACATCTTCCTATGTTTTCAATTTCTTCCCCCCAATATCTCCTCCAAAACATAAACCTGGTTAGGAGGTTTGCTCTCACTTAGAGAAAAGGAAAATGCTTCTTTAGTCTGTGACATCTTTCATGCAGAATCCGTCTCTGACTTGTATTTCCCATCATAGCTCCTTCTCCGAGAGAGTTGTCACCTAGGCTTTTCCGCTGCCTGGCTGCCAGGCCCAGCGTGCTGTGACTCAGCTTCCCTCCAGCACTTCTGCTGAGCCAACGCCTTCCGTGTGGACAAGTCTGGAGGCCAGTGCACAAGTGATTTTTCTGACTTGACTATTCTGTGGGATTTAACGTCCTTCGCATTTTTCCCTGTGCCTGCCTAGTTTTTCTTCCAACTTTCAAGTGGCAATGTCTCCAGCTCCTTCAGACTCCTCAGTTTGTCCAGGGACTAGGATCCCCTGAGTCCTCTCACTTTTCTGCTACACACACTCTTTAGGCTCCTATTAACACAGCTCCTACTGCTTACATCCATGCCTTCCAAATGTGTAATTGCCTCTAAATTTCCATTTGAATTACCTAAATCTACCCCAACCTCAACATATTAAAAAATAAACTCTTCTCCTCTCATCCCTACCTCCTACCTCTTTCTAATTATTTTTTCAGATTGAGAGTACATACGATATAAGTACATAGTTCGCTTTTGTAAAGTAAAAGTTGTAGTTTATCTTTCATTCAGGAATTGTGCCATATACCAGTGCAATGTACCCACTAGGTTGGATCTTACCCAACTCCTTTCTCCCCATCCCCTTACTTGAATTTATTTGTCCATTTATTTATTCTGAAACAGAGTCTCACTCTGTTGCCCCAGCCTTCAGTGCCCTGGCATTGTAGCTCATGGCAACCTCAAATTCCTGGGCTCCATTGATCCTCTTGCCTCAGCCTCCTAGTATGCCCAGCTATTGTTTTGTTTTGTTTTATTTAGTAGAACCAGGGTCTTGCTTTTGTTCAGGCTGATCCTGAACTCCTGAGCTCAAGCCATCTCCCTGCCTCTGACATCCCAGAGTGCCAGGATTACAGGTGTTAGCCACCACATGGTTGTTAATCTACTAGTTTCAATTTAGTACTGAGTACACGTGATGCTTGTTTAGTACTGAGTACATGTGATGCTTGTTTAGTACCGAGTACATGTGATGCTTGTTTTTCCATTCTTAGGAAGTTCTCCAAATTTATCCAGATTGTTACAAGAGATACAAAAATCTCCAGCTCTTTATGGGTGGATAGTATTCCATGGTACACGTACACCAACATTTGTTAATCCATTCATGATTTTCTTCTCCCAGTAAATAACCTCACTATCCACCAGACTAAGACCAAAGTGGCAAAGTCATTGCAGAAGCATCTCCATCTTTCACCTTCCCACTCATCCAACTGCTCCTCTTCATTTGTTTTATAAGATCTATTGACATCACCCCCTGCATTCCATACTCCACCTTCCCATGTCCTCAAAAAGTCAGCACTTTCATCCCTTATTTCTCTGATTACTCAGCCCATGATCACCAACTCTGTTCTTTTCCAAGTGAATCTTTTATGTAACACCCAGATACTTTTTCCCTGAAATTCATATTTCTTTTTTTTTTGCAGTTCTGGGCTTGAACCCACCATCTCCAGTATATGGGGCTGGTGCCCTACTCTTTGAGCCACAGGTGCGACCCCCTGAAATGCATATTTTTTCATCTCTCCCTCTCAGCTCAGACCTTTCAAAGACACATTAAATCCTCCAGGATAAATGTTAGAATACTTAGCACAGAAGAACTTGAACTGGCCCAACACACACACAGACTGTATTGAGATCTTGTGTGATTTCCTCAATGTGCCATGCTAATAAATAATAATCAGGCTCCTTTACTAATCTCATGTTTATTCCTTTTGAGATTCAGTTCAAGTCTTCTCTCCTCCAGCAAGCTTTCTCTTTCCCATTCCAGAAAACCATGACACTTTTATTATGACACATGACATACTAATATAATCTCTTATTTGTTTATCTGTTCTCCCCAGCAGACCGTGAATTATGTAAGGGCCACAATTAGATGTATTCATATCTGTACTTACATCTTTTACTGTGAGTTCAGATACGTATTTAACTATACCCTCGATGAATTTTCCAAATCTCATTTGAATACCTGTGTGTCAGGTGCTTTCACAGATGCTGAGAATAGGACAGAATGGTCCCTTCCCTCAGGTAGCTTATATTTTAGCAATGGCATCAGAAAATAGACGAGTAATAAATAAAATCATTACAGATTATGACACATGCAGCAAATAAAAGAAACACAGAGCTACAGTAGAAAGAGGCAAGGGCCCACTTTCCATAGCACACTGTAGATGTAAATTGCTTTTTAAAAAAGATGTCAGGGTGCAGGCTAAGACCTAAAGAATGAGGAGGATGTGCTCATGCCAAACGCATAACCAGACGGTTTCTTCTTTCTAGTGGGTTTGAAAGCGTGTTCTGGAGATCTTTGACTGCCTCTGTGCCCAGTATAGAACTCTACATCCAAAGCGCATTTAATCTCCATTGGTTGATTAGTTATTAAAAGCTTTCATTTTGATATAAAGGGAGTCCATGAAGTTCGTGTGCAGTTTAATAGTTGGCTATTTTAAATTGCACATGAACTTTACAGACATCCTTTATAAGGACAAAAGACTGCAACTGGAGGATCAGAGAGTGATAATTGACAGCTCAATGGACTTCATGCATGTGAAGATTTCTCCATGATGTGTTTAAAGGAAATGTGGCAACAATGAGAATTAACATTAAAATACTTCCTGAATCTACGAGCAGGTGTGAAGTCAAGTTGCTCTACTTTCTCTATAAAACTTCCGAATCTATGAGCAGGTGTGAAGTCAAGTTGCTCTACTTGCTCTATAAAACTTCTGCACTTGCTTTCTTGACTTACACTGATAAAGTCTCCATCTGAACATCGGCCCATGTCCGCCAGTCTGTGTTTAGTGTTACTTGCTCAAAGGAAAAGTGGGGGACGTAGAGGAGTGCCAATCACCCAGGCACAGGAGGAGGGTGGGGGCACAAGCAGAGGCCAGACCCTCACGGAGCTCACACGTCTCAGCAAAGTCTGCAGCAGCTCTGGGCAGAATGCATCGAAATCCTTGCAAAATCCAGATGCTTTTGCACGGGGTGCAGTAGGATTTGTTAAAGTCAAGGGGGCTGACAGGCATGCCTAAGGCTCTGTGGACCTAACAGATTCCCCGACTTGAATCTCTGGGTTGTTCGCACTTGGCACTGGTTGTGTGCTTCCTCCTGGAGTGTAATGTGATGGAATTTCATTAGCGCATGTAGCACGTTATTCAAAACGGCATCTTCTACTCATAAGGCATTGAGATAAAAACTTAGGGAACAAAAAAAAAACTGTCAAAAAAAATTTACGGAGCAAACAAATCAAAGATATAGACCTGACTCTCAGCAACCCTAAACCATTTCTTAATATACTGCTTCAAAGCAAAACACGCTTGCCAATACTCAGTATCAGCCAGGTTCTGGGATGGGTGTGAAGCTAACATGGTCTTTGCATTTCCAGGCTAGTATGGAAATAGATAAATATCCCAATATTTGCGCATAACTTTTACACTGCATTGACCACACTTCTATAATTATCTGCTGAGTGTCTGCCCTTTGCCAGATTTTGAATTTCTACAGAGAAGGAACAATTTCTTAGTCAAATCTTTATTTCCACTGACTACCCAAGACAGTGCCTGGCACAGAGTCGGGGTCCAACAGATGTCTGTTGAACTGGACTAAATAAATACACATTTGATCACCACTATAAGTCAAAGATACATAGCATGACCTAGTATTAACAGGGAAGCAGCAATTATGTGTAGCAAGAGGTGGGGGAAAAAGATAGGTTCACAGTGCCACAGACCACTAGTATGACTAGTGGTGAGGGAAATACTTATGAAACACTCTGAGATCGAGACATCATTTTCACCCCAAATACTAGCAAAATACCAGTATTTGAGTACTGAAAATACCCAGTCCTGGTGAAAGCCTGGGGAAATGTGCAATTTATCATTGCTTATGGGTGTATGAATCATTCCAACCTTCTTGGCGAGGCATCTCAGGCCTTTATGTACATTATGCATGCATATATTTTTGATACAGCAATATCCTCTTAGGATTCAAGCATGCTTTACAAAGGTGAAATCACCAAAGGGAAAGGACGTGTTTACAGATGTTTGCTGAAGCCCTGTAGGGGATAGCTCACACTGAGGAAAGGAACTAAATCTCCACCAGAAAGGTAATGACCGGCAGTGTGGTGCAGGTGTGAAGAAAGGAGGCTGGGGAGCCCACTGCACCCCTGACTGGCTGCAGGACCACTGAGCATGTTACTTGATTTTTCTAAGCCTTACGTCCCTCTTCAAGAACCGGAAATACTAACAGTGCTCATTTTATAAGGTTGTTATGAGGCTGAAAGCACTGAGAACACTTCTTGGTACACAGGGAGCACCACACGGATTAATTAAGCACACACAACTAGGGGACACTTATAAACTGGACTCTGTTTTTTAATGCCCTCACCTGGACAGATATTCATGAGTCATTGTTACGTGAAATAAAGCAAGTTGTCAGAGTCCAGTCAACAGAATACACCTATTTTCTTAAATAAACCAATGAAAACATGGCCCTAACACATGCATGTATCTGTTGGTGTGTTTCAGTTGGGTCATAATGGTATGAATAGAATTATCTGTAACTCTTAATGTCACAGATCTCAGGAAAGCTAGATCTGTGTGGGAAGTAGTTGAAAAAGTTTCTCTCTGCATTTTAATGGCGCTAAATATCATTAAGGGGCTCATTATAATGACATGCATTACTCCTGTAAGTTTTTAGTAATGAAATTTAATAAAGTAAATCTGTAAGTCCAGGAGCCACAAGAAGCTCCCTATGACACAAATATGGAATGGAGAGGGAGCTCTAAAACTCAAAAGCATCTAGACTCTGGAATCCAAAGGGCCACCACCCAGTCACCTTCTGATCCTGCTTGGAAGCTAAGCAACCTCCTCTGGGCCACCGGGAAGATGCAAAACATTTGTAAGCACAAGATGTGAACAGCATCATTGGACTCGCATGACATAAAGAATTCTCTTAAAGAGAATTTTTTATACTTTCTTATAGTCTTTCTATTTTTAACTGTGTATATGGAGAGTCTTGTGTTTACAACTGAGTGAAAACTGAGTTTTGTAGCAAGACAGCCTTCAAAGCACAGAATAAATTTAATCCAATTCACCCATTGCTCTTTGCCTGGATGGGAACTGGATAAAGGAGGCTTCCAGCTAATGGGAATCGCAGGCAGGCAGAGGACTGACTTGCAGCCTGCTGGTCTGTTTCCTTCAGTCTGGACCTAAGGTCCTCTCCGGGGAGCTGCTGCGAATCCCACACAGCCTCTGCCTCCCGGCACTCCATGTCCACGTCCTCACAAGCACCACTGAGGAGTGTCTCTGTATGATCTACATGTGTAACATTCAAGAAAAAAACAAAGTGTGTCCTGGGAAAATGGGAAATAGAGCTCGCTACAAATTCAGAATCACACCACAAGCCTAACACAGTCTCTCCACTTTAACTGTCTGTTCCTTGGCGCCCCACCAAACCAGGTTTTGCAATTTGGAAAGTGCACAGTTCTGGAGATCTGGGTGGAAGCCTTTTTGTGTCTCCTATGGATCTGAGGAATGGGACACTGAATTTGAGAAGTCAGACATGTCGGTCACCCTGTACTGCATGCTGGGTGCCCCTTTAAGAAACTTCTGTCAAATCCTTCCAGAACTGCCCAGGGCTTTCCCACCAGCTCAGCCTCTCTCCACAGAGTGCTGCTTACTCTGGTACTAGAGGGGGAAAGGACCGTGCTTCTCAGAGATGCTGTTTCTAGATTTTGACATTTTACTTATCTCAAGATTTAAGCTTATCTTGCTTCAGTGTGGTAAAACCACCATGCTCTACAAATCTCTAAACTCAATCCACTGTAAGGTATAGGCTTTTTTCATGGTGCAGTTAATTGTTCTGATTCAGATCAACCTTCCCTTTCCTCCCCCGATTCCCTGCCTGAACAACCTGACAAAACAAAATAAAATTAACAACGTGCTCCAAGATTAAGGTGCAATCAACGACAAGACCAACTGGGAGGAAAAGCTCATTAACTTGGTACAGTGGCATCTCGCCCTGCCATCCCTGGCTTGTTGATCCAGTAAGGTTTAAGATCCTAGGACATCACTACAAGGTCAACTGACTCTAGGCCCTGGCCCTACTCTTATACGCTAAGGGTTCCATTTGCCAGATTTGGACTTTCTAGCTGGTAAAACTTGTAAAGAGTAAGAAATTCATAAGTCTGTTACATGAAAAGCCATTCCCCTGTTGCCTAGTATTTTTCATAAGGCCATTGCTGCTTATAATGTTACAGGGCTTAGAAAATTCTATTCATTATATATATATATATATATATATATGTGCAATATGCTACATAGTAGTATTATATATACAATATTCTGTTCATTTATTTATTTAGGTATAGAAAGATCTGCCAGGGGACAGACAAGCTCTGAGAAACAGATAAGCAATAATTGTTTGGAGTTTACTAACACGTCTGCAAGTCTGTGGGCTACTACTCAGTAATTGTATGACCTTGGGCACACTGTAAAAATTAATTAGGAAGACACAAAAAATGCAAAGTAGCACTTAACATTATGCTTGGCACATGGTGAATGGTAAATAAAAGGTTTTATTATTATTGTCACTATTGTCATTATCCCCAGTATCATTAAAGCAGCAAGGTACTCAGTTTAAGTACTTAAAGTTAAGTAGAGAAGAGAAAATATACAGAGAAGAGAAAAGTAAAAAAAGCAACAGTTATGTCTTTATTGCAACACTCACGATTACCTGGTCATGTCTCCATTTACATTAGATCTATAGTCTGGTGTCTGGCAGTTCTAGGTGGCTGCTTAAGTACTTTATTCGGTACAACCATACAGGGCAGGTTACCTGCAACTACATTTCCCTCTTACCTTAACTGTCCCCAGATCCATGTCCCCCTCTGGAGAGGAACACTGCACAGCAGAGTATTCCTGCTCTTCATCTGGGTACACACCCACCTTTCCAGACCAGAACCATACAAAGCATAAAGGAGTTAATCGACACATTTTTGTTAAATAAATGAAAGAGAAGGGAAATCATCTGTGGATGGCCATGCAGTAGAAATAAAATTGCATTCGCTGCTCTGTTCACAGAGACCTACTGAGTGCTTTCTGTGTGCTCAGGACACAGGTACAGCGGGGAAGGGTAAGACCTGGCCAGGGTTGGAGCCCCCAACTCTTGGTATAGGCAGGTTTGCTGAGGGAAAAGTAGTGCAGGTTTGTGCAGGAGAAGTGAGTCTACACTTGGCCATCTGGTTTCCCTCATGCATCTCAAACTGAACTTATGCCTCAGAACCATAAGCAACCTGCTCCCTGTCCCCTGCCCCCTGCCCCCAGAAATCCTGGATTGCAAGCTGCTCAAAGCAACCATCCTGCCACAGGACCAGGAAGGATTATAATGGCTTTCTCATTCTCTCTTCTTTTTCTAAATGACATTTTCAGTAAGGTATATGCTCTTCCTATTAAAGAACTAGAAAGACAAGTTCCTATAGTATAAGGTCACCACAGTACTCATTTCTAATACACGATATGTAGAGAAATGACCGCTGCGGGTATATTAGAGAAGTGTATCATATATCTGTGGGTATACGTGCATGTGTGCAAATGTATTGGGGGGTGTGTGTGGAGAGAGAGAGCATTATCTCTCAGGATCTGTGGTGTGTTAGTTCTAAGATCTCCCACAGACACATAAATCTTTAAATGATTAAGTCGCTAATATAAAATAGTGTATTGTTTCCATATAACTAATGCATTTCCTCCCATTATACTTTAATCACCTCTAGGTTACTTTTAGCCTCATATTCTGCAAATGCTAAGTAAGTAGTTGTGTACAATACTGTATTCTTTCTTCTATTATTTTGTGCTACATTGTTATTTTTTATTGTTTCTCCAGATATTTGCAATCTGGTTGAATCTGAGGCTGTAGAACCCATAGAGACGGAGGGTGGACTGTATCTGCCAACGACACAGATACATACTGAGAAATACACTATGAGGTGATTTCATTGTTGTGCAAACACAGCAGAGTGTATATACACACACCTAGATGGTGTAGCCTACTACACACCTAGACTATGTGACACAGCCTAGACAAACCTATATACAGCATGAGACTGTACTGAAAACCGCAGGCAACTGTAACACAATGGTAAGAATGTGTGTATTTAAACATACTGAAACATAGAAAGATACAGCAAAAATATGGTATTATAATCACATGGGACCACCATCATTCATTGAAACATCATTATACATGTAGTTGTCTATATACTGGTTTTATATTAATATCGAGTACACTGGATACTTTTTATCTCACCTAATCTGCACAACACTGAGGGTGTTCAACACGCCCTCTAGGCGGAGGGCTCAACTATATCTTGAACTCTATCTCAGAAACAAAAACAATGTAACTAAACATTTGTACCCTCATATCAAGATGAACTAAAATAAAGAAAGTAAGTTGGAAAAATGTATAGTAGGAAAACAAGAGAACCACCATTACACGGTGCATGATGGTTTATGGCCTCCAGTGAAACTGATCTAAGATTGAACAGCCAGCATCCCGTTCTTGCCACACCTTCCCAAGCATCATTCCAAGGAGTTTGCTCTGATTGTGCAGAAGCCTGATAGTAATGGAAAGTGATGCCATTTTTATTGCCTTAACCCCCTCCCCTAACATTGGAAAGAACATTCTTCCTAGGTGGGAGCATTGGCAACAAGGCTCATTAGAGAGAAAACAGCACAGTGGAACTGACCTTAGCAGCCAAGGACCACCTGCTCCTCGGGGCCCTGGGCATGTCCTTCCCACTGTGCAGGCAGAGTTACCGCTGCTGAAAGCCTTTTTTGCCCCACTGAGACAAAATTGCAGGTCCTTTAATTTTCTAATATACAGACTGACAGATGTACTGCACAAAAAAAAGCTGCCTTTTACTTTTATATATGTACATACATTAGAGAAATCTATCAAGGAAGCACAGATTCACTCGGAATCACAGAGCTTCTCATGAAAGGGTACAGAATTCAAATAAGATGGTAGGCACCAGGCTCTAAATGCTCTAAAGAATTGCCCTTTTACTAATGCCACACTTTGAGTTACAAAACTAAATGTTATCTCTGGGGTTGTCTCCATCCTATCCCTGGCTCAGGGCTTACCACCTAATTCAGCCCAAGCTGATCAGAGGCAGTGGTCTCCAGGGCTTCAGGTGTTGGCTTGGTTAAGGGCACCTGACTCAGGTGCTAAGAACACCCAATCAAGAGTAAGAGCAACAAAGCAGAGTTTAAGAAGCAAATAGAGAGAGTAGACAGGGATTGTGACAAATCTGTCCACATGCAGAGGTGGTCAACATAAGGAACTAGGCCTACTGTGCCCACACACATGTGGTGCATGTCCGATCTATGGAAATTAGGCCAATTTTAGGAGGTGGTCAGTGGAGGGAGGTGGTCAGCTATGCAGGTTCTGCCGTATTGGGCTTCTGAGGAGTTTCCCATTGTGGTTTTTGGCCCTGACAGCCCAGCTACACATTTATGCTGGCATTCAAGGGGTTACCATGCCTCTGAAGAAATTATATGCCTTCATTTGAAAAAGTATTTCTTGCACACTCTGTAGGTGTGAGGCAATACAGTGTGAATCCCAGAGACCAGGGCACACCGCATCCCACCTGTGAACTAAGGGGCTGCAGGACCCCGGGAGGGAGATCACTAAAGATCCCTGCTCTGGTGTCAAACCAGGCTTCAGTAGACCTGAGAGGTTGTGTTGACCCCTTCTGCAACCAGACCTTGACTCTCACTTCTTTTCCAATAATCTCACAGGTCAGTGAGAACTCTGGAAATGTAAATGCATCAACACAACCTATTGAACAGTCTAGCAAGAAAATCTGACCGACCAAACAAAGGGTGTCTACACAAAAGGTAAGGCTCTGGCCTGACTGGAGCTAAACAGAGAAGCAACTGAGGAAGCCAGGAGCGAATGTGACTCAGAACTTTCCTCTCAGGGAAAAGGAGGTGGGAGAGAGCAGTGGCTGGTATCATGCTTCAGTAGCACGCTAATTATTACTCTATCTACTCACCTCCAGAGCGAGCTCTCCGTGATACTCCCCAGGTTATAGTCATAGAGCTTTGTCAAAATGAGAATCACCTAAAGGCAAAAGAAGAACTCAAGGTTAGTCTCAAACAATTACAATCTCATAGAAGTGAAATAGCCCAAGGGAGGGCTTAGGATACCTTTAATGGGTGCTTAACATAATTGAATACATTGTTACAACCTTTGCCACTCTGACTAGGGAGGGTTAGCAGACCTATCACTGTAACACTTAGGCCCATCCTCTCCCTTCCTTTCTCCCCATTTTCCTACTGCCAGGCGTGTCTTACCCAGCGAGTTTAACACTGCCAAGGCTGGCAGAGCCGTCAAGCATGCACCCTACAAGTTAGTTACTGGGCAGATGGGTGGGAGAGAGGAAGGTCAGTGATATAGTTACCAGCTCTATAGCAGGGCCACGCTGGGCAGGTTACTTAACTTCTTTGAACCTCAATTCCCCATTGATTAAAAAGGAGTGAAAAGTAATTGCTATCTCCCAGAAAGGATTGCTGTGAGAAGTGAAATTAGGTAATAAATGCAAATTATCTATCAATTGGCATTAGATTCTTAAATGTTAATTCCTTTCCTTTTTCCTCTGTGAGCAGAATGTTTCTTCTAATTTCCCATTTTCTAGGAAAGTCATCGGATAGAAGCCACTAGGCTCCATAAAAGGTCCTGAATGCCAGTTCTCTGGAGTCCTAAAGCTTACAGAATTGAGGGGTGGGGAGGCTTCCATAAGAAACAGATAAAACTGAAAAGTAAGAACAGGTCCCAGGAAGAAACCTGTTGGACTGCAGGCCACTGAAATTTAAGCTTCCTTAGCCTCACAGCAAACACTTCCCTAAAATTTAACATATCGCTATTTTCAACCTCACTCAGAGGAACCACAACTATTTAATTCATTCTTTCAGAATTCAACAATGTATTAGGAGCCTAGGATTTTGTCTGCTCCCGGAAGAGAACACAGAGCCTGTCTGGGAATCAGTGATCCGGTTAGAACAGCATCTACACCTGCTCAGTCCCAGGGACGCTCATGCCTACCCCAGCAGCTTGAGCAGACAGCTTCTCTGGGTGCCTGCAGCAATGGCCAGGGTCCACCTGGTTACTTGAAGTACATGAGATCAAGGACACCTAGGAAGACTCAACAAAGCCGTGTGTTCCGTCCACTGGTTTCCCAACCTTTTGCTTGCTATTCTTATATAAAGAAAGAGCATAATGGGTTTGCTCCGTGGTTTATGGAGCACCCTATTTTCCTCCTGGTGCTCATAACTTGAACCTGGCCCAGCCCTGTTGTTTCCAACTCAGCAGAAAAATGTCGACCTCGATTTCCAGGATTTTCTCTGAAGGCTCAGAGATCAGTTCTGGCCACAGTGAGCGCAGAACATTCTAACCTACAATTCTGAGGCAGCCATCTGGCGAGGAGTGCCAAATCCCTCCAAGTTCCACTCCGCTAGCCCAGCGCTTGATTGATTTACTGAGAGCACAAGCATCAGGGAACATAGTCCTCATGTTTTTTTTTTTTTTTTCACAGCAAACAAACTGGAACTCCCTGACCTCAGATTTATTCTGAGTTCAAGAAACTAAAGCACTATGGTAACCTAAAGACAGGCGGGGAGCCCTGAGGACCTCTGCCCTAGGGCCTCTCCTCTCCTAAACCACAGCAGGGCTTCCTTCCAGGATCTGTTCAAAACTTGCTTCTTTAGCAAAACGTGAGCCTGTGTGAGGTGTGGGGCCCCCCATGGGCACATCAGATGGCACGCCTGTGGTGGGGGCATATGCTTAACAGATCCACATGCCAATTAAGTCGCTCTAAGTGCTAAATTTCAATCACCACCAGCCCAGGAACGCTGATCAGCGGCAGCAGGGTGGCTGTTTGTTAGAAGACACGCGACGATGTTGCCGCTCCACCTGGGTACAGCTTTGCCGAGTAGGCCTATAAATCCCCCACCAAGAAAACGGGGGTGTGGGCATAAAGCATTTCTAGGTAGTTGCTCTCTTGATACAATACGGCAGCAGTAAACTAAATAATGAAGTTCAGCTGGTCACGGGCCGGGGCTCCCATTCATCTGACGAGGGAATTCAGAGGCGCCCCAGAGAAGGAACCCTTTAACCCAGCACGTAACGGTGTGGAGCCACCGGCACAGGCACACGGGTGTGGTTTAAGCAATTCCCAGGGCTGGCGGGCAAGGAGGTAAAATCTGCTCACTTCCTGCCTCTGCTTACAAGGCTGGTAAAACTGAAGGGCCGGGGACACACGCAAGCAGTTTACCAGGATGGCACCA
Organism: Galagoides demidoff; assembly: GCA_963574575.1. Taxonomy (NCBI): domain Eukaryota; kingdom Metazoa; phylum Chordata; class Mammalia; order Primates; family Galagidae; genus Galagoides; species Galagoides demidoff. Next base: position 21,166 of record CAUYQV010011033.1, on the reverse strand, counting down.
GAGGAGGAGTCCTTATAGCATTTCGAAGCATATTTGCTTGAATCCATCTATTTAATCTTTCTGTTTTCAGAACAAGAGCAGGAAAGAAGAAACCACCACTAACTTGTGGTTATGTTTTCAATCGACTCTTTGTGACCTCTCTTCCCTTCCTCACTCCTTGACTACCTAGCTGCCTTTTGACCACCTTGCCCCCAGATAACCGCGCATCCTTACATGAGGTCTGTTCATCATTTGTTTTTCTGTTATGGTAAATTAGCAATGCTGTTTCACAGAATCAGCACCCGTTAAAGGAGCCACAGCCAAAATAATTATATTTAAATGTAAATCATTTCATTTCAACGAGAAAATGCAAAAAAAAAGAAAATGCAATCCTCTGCCTATTCTGTTTTGGGTTTTTTTTTTTTGCCTACTGTTTATGTGTATTTTTCAAACTTAAGAAAAATCAGAACTACTTAATAAGTGGAATGCTATATCTAAATAATAGATAAATGATAATATATTTTCATTCAGCAAATAATTTCACATATGACTTCTATGAGTTCAAGTGTACAGCATTTAATTACAAATGGAATCAATGAGAGCAAGCCAATTTTGATGGCCATACACTCACCCAAAAAGAAGTATCCACCAGCATCCCATTTATTTTTATACCCTGTTTTCACTGTATAGTGCCAAAATATCCTTGACTCAAAACAATAAGTGGTTACCATATGGTAATATCTTGTTACGGTCCCTGTATAAATCTGAGATGTTATCTTTAGATAACTATAATCCAGATATTTATAAGCTCCACCAACACTGGAGCAGGGCCTCAACATCCAGTTATTTGGGGAATTTTCCATACTGACAGGCGTCAAGGACCCCCAGCCAGTTAGGAGCTGCTCTGGGACACGTCACATTTATTCTTTTGCTGTGGCTTCTTCATGAAGCAGTGGCAGGAGCTTCACTTACAGTGAAGCCCACACTTACAGTGAGAGTGCCAGCGCCCACTCACTAAGCTGCTATTTTCACATCATCCACTCCTTGGAGGGTAGGAAGGTTCCAGAAACAGTGCCAGGTCAGTGTATGAGGGAGGGTCTCCAAGGGAGTGGGCAAAGCCATCCTCCCCTAGCATTGAACCTAGTTTTCATAGCCAAGGCTTCCCAGCTATCACCCCATTACCGGCGGTCTTCCAAATCTACTGAACAATCCCATTGACTCCAGCCCCTCCCCCTGCACTGTACAGGCTGAAACCAGAGAGAGAAAATGCCAATTCACTCCTCCTTTCTTCCAGCCCTAAGCTCTTTCTGCCCTGGATTATAAAACAGAAACATCTGTGGAAATAAACACCTGGTTTGTGGATAACTAATAACAGTATTCTAATGTTAATTAGCAAAAACCAGGAAAAAGGTGTTCTGTTGTATCCAAATAGCAAGGCAAATCTTATTTCCAGATGTGCATTAAAATCAATGACCTTGGCTCGGCGCCTGTGGCTCAATCAGCTAAGGCGCCAGCCACGTACACCTAAGGTGGCGGGTTCGAATCCCCAGCCCAGGCCCGCCAAACAACAATGATGGCTGCAACCAAAAAATGGCCGGGCGTTGTGGCGGACGCCTGTGGTCCCAGCTACTTGGGAGGCGGAGGCAGGAGACTTGCTTGAGCCCAGGAGTTGTAGGTTGCTATGAGCTGTGATGCCATGGCCCTCTACCCAGGGGGATAGCTTGCTTGAGGCTCCGTCTCAAAAAAAAAAAAAAAAAAAATCAATGACCTTGGTGGAAATATGAGTTAGTGCACAGGCAGTCCCTATTATGCCACTATTATTCGTCATGTAACACCTTTGAATATGATAACATTTTGATTATTAACATAAAATAAATTTATAAATGAAATCCTAAACATTTATGAAGCCCCTAAAGCCCCTTCCTGGTGACCTGATTCTATATAACATACTTCAGAAAACTTCTGTACTAAGTACCAGACTATAGAGAACCAACATTTATTAAACACTTTAATAAATGTGATTAAAGTACTGAAGCAGTGATTTTCCATTTGTGTTCCTAAAAAAAAGGAAAATATTTCCCTTTTTCTTCACTAAATTAAAGAATGTACCCCCACAAGAAGGGGTTTGAGAGTCGGTGCTATGTCAGTGTATTTATATGGATGCATTTGGCACGGCTACCTGGCGACTGCCCTTCAACTTCTCTCATCTTCATCTCAGGGGAAAAAAAAAAAAGTGGACATATCACCACATTTTTCAATTGTTAATCTTTCTCTCTGTGTTCAACTGTGGCAATGGTACCTAATATTAAAGGAAACAAAAATGCTGGCTTAGTCTCCTTAACAACGAGCAATTTCAGCTACAAGATCCTAAAGTCTCTTTCATTCCTGATGGTCGGTCGTTCTAAACCCTGAATAATACAGACAGTGACAGGGTCCTAATCTATAAATCAGCATGATTTCTTTTGTATTCTTCTCAGATACAAAAGAAAGGACTGGGTCAGGCAGGCATCTCTGTCACTGTGACACACCATGGAGACTGCACAGAACTCGGCCAAGCTAATGTTCATGATTGCTCTTGCCAAGGGTGGACTACAGTCTGGCACAGGTGAACAAGAAAACATCCATGTCAAGGAAGCCACAAGGTGGGCAGGGTCCAGAAGACCTTGGTGTTTCTTGATTGTCCAAGTTCAAACCACCAACTCTATGCTTATTACAGCAACGTGCTAAAAGCACTTGGTTGGATGTATTCACAGATGTTGATGGAAGCAAATACCAAGGCCGAGAATTATACGGGGCCTGAAGAGACTCAGAATAGTCTGTAATGGGGCTTGAAGAGAGGGCTGTTCACGGCCAGAAATTTATTTGGGTTTTAGGTGTTCTCTTTGCACTGTAATGTTAGGGAAAGGAAGTAAACTCTGGACAGGGGTTTTGCTTGAAATATGCACATTCCAGATTGTGTCTTTGGCTCAGAAAGTATTTATCCAACTTTCAAACTGAAACAGAGGTTCTAATTATTTCAAGGAGCCATGAATCCTTTAAGAATCTGATCTGGTACAATCTATGGGCATAAAGCAATGAAGACAATGTTAATATTATCACGGATCTCTTCAGACATAGTGGGGTCATAAAGCCAAGACTAAAAACTTTTGTAATTCCAAGAAAATGAGAGCTGTGTTCAGGGAAAACAGTTTTCAGCTTTAAAATTTTGCAAATGTAATTTCGTAAACATTTCTTAAGATTTGTTAAAAGTCATATATATATAACTGACTTCTATATATAGCCATATGTGTGTGTGTGTGTGTGTGTGTGTGTGTGTGTGTGTATACAAGAATGTGTGAGAATACAAAAGATGAATAAGATTTGGCCCCGGCACCTCGAAGCTCTCAGTCTGGTGAAGGACCTGTACACAGACCCTTATAAAATAAGGAAGAAAAAGATCCAAGGCAGGAGGAAAGTTTTTATATCTTTCAAAGGGCAAATAAAGAGAAGTGTAATAAAGAATGAGGTCTCAGAAGAGGAGAAATTCAAAACAAATCTCAGATCTATGTGATTCCAATAGAGACAGGGAGGTATATAGAGATGATATTCTAACAGAAGGGAGCCAAGGTGAGAAAGCTCAGAGAGAATTAAGAGGAAGCCCGTTCTCTGGTTTCCCGAAAGCTTGGAGTATGAAGAGTAGGGATGACAGAATATGAGACTGCAGAATTAGGGATTGGCTCTATTGTGCAGGATCTTAAATATTAGGCAGCAGAGAGCTTTGCTGGAAAGTCAAACAACTTTGGAATCAAAAGAAGAGCAGATGTTGAGTCCCACTTTACCCATGAGTTCCATCACCATGCCTTTAGCAGCAAGAAACAGAATGCAAAAAGTGAGCCAACAACAAGGAGATGATGTCATGGAGTGGGATGTCTAGATTTTATGCAGTTCCAGGACTAATCTACCTTAAAAATGTCATCAAGGATCCAAGCAGTGTCCACACGTCCTCTCTGACAGTGTCCGCACTGAGTACCACTTACCTCTGCAGTGTGGCCAGGCCATTTCATAACCTGCAGACACAGCTGCACTCAGCAGAGATGGAAGGGCATTTGTGGCACATGACCTGATTTTCACTTAGGGAGAAAACTCTTTTTCCAAAAGTCTCCCAGCAAACACCCTTTACCCTCACTGACCAGGATTCAGCCACATGGCCACACCCTGGCGCAGTGCAGGCCGGGAAACCAGGAGCACATGCTTCCTATTGGGCATTTGCTATTGTCAGGGTTGGGCTCTGCCAACAAAGGAAAAAATGGGGAGTGACTGCAGGGTAACAACCTAGGGGTCCATCCTGTGACCCCATAAGGCCCTTGATTATTGAACTAATTTCTCTTATAATAACATGTAGCACTTACAGAATGGATACTATGTGTGCCAGAAAAATATAACTAAGGGCATTTCAAGTTATTATCTCTAGTTTTCTGGTGAGGACACTGAGGCACAGGGTAGCTGGTCTGGTAAGTGGTGGGCAAGTCTAACTCACATCACAGACAGAATCCTGATCATGTGCTAATTTTCCTCCATGGGATACTATCTAATCTGAATATCACCATTGCTCAAGGCAAGGCAGAACCACTGAGGTGCCCTCACTCTCTGTTCATTTCCAAAGCATTTATTAAAGACCTGTTATCTGTCAGACACGGTGCTAGTCACAAACCCTTTCCTACCACTTGTCTTCACCCAGACATCTCTGCAATATGTTTTCCTTATAATAGGATTCAGTTTTAATCTTTAATGACCTTAAGTCAGTATTTGGGGGGTCAGTTCTCATTTTATTTTATTTAAAAAAAAATGTTTGAACCCCTGGTGAAATCCTCATTAGGAGTTAATCTCTCCATTTAACTTAACTCAGAACTTGGCTGATCTCAGACTGGGGGGTTTGACAGTGAATACGCACACACCTAACTAAAGACTTCAACAAACTGTTTTACAGTGTCATCATTTTGGGAAGATTTAAGTGAATGTGTAATTACACTCCCTTTGAGTCATCAAAGAGGAAGGAAATCAATAATGGCTAAACTGGATTACAGTGCCCCAAAGGGGAACTGAAATGTTCATTGGCTATGTGCGCACACGCGCACACACAGCGCCACACATGACAGAAGTAATACACAAACACGGTTGGAGAAATGAAAACTCAGTAGAAACAGCTCAGTTTGAGGTACACGTGATCCGGAAAGCAGGTAGCAGATTTTTGTTTCTGCAAAGTACTTAATCCCCCAAAGGCCTTCATGTTTTGTAGCAGCTCACACATAATTTAATGTAGTGATTATTTATGTGATATCCTCTGCATGGCACTCAAGTATAGTGAGCTAAACTGCCACTGCACCTCCCCTGGGAGCCTAAGAGACGAGACACCCAGCAGGGATAGGGATGCACAGATAACAGGATCAATAGGGAACACTGAGCTGATGGTGGCAGATAGAGCAGCCCTTGTGGAAAGAAGAAACACTTTTAGTAAATTTGCTAAATCCTTCTTCTGACTTTGTTTCCCCACAGAGCCAGTGGTCATTTGTAAAGTCCACACTTGAGCGGTAAGACCCTTCCTGTCCAACTAGCTGCCTGGTGAAAAACAAAAACAAAAACTTTTATGCCTTTGGCAGTTGAAAATCGAGTGCTTTCCTATTAGGAATAAGCAAAACACGCTTGTAATAGTCCTGACTAAGCTAGAGTCTAGTCCTAGAGCCAGGTCTTTATGTTTAGCAAACAAATCCAAGTTTGTCAAAATTCATAAGTTGCCCTTTGATGCACTCTTGAAAAAACAATCTTTGATCTTTAACAGGTTCTTCTAGGCCCTCAGTTAAGGGAAGGGATGTGAGCAACTTAAAAAAAAAAAATGTACTCTATCCAAAATCTACTAACCTCACAGTAAGTTCCAGACCAGACAGACTGAGAACAAGTCAGGTTCCTCCTCTGCCTCCTCCTCCTCCTGCTCTTTCTTGCTCTTCTTCTTTTGAATAAGTAAAAAAGAAGATAATTTCCTAAACATATATCCCTGTACAGTAGATCTTGACCATGTCATGTTCTTCCTCCTGTTGGTACATTATTCCGCCCTAAGTGATACTCTATTTTGATCTTTAGCATTAAACAAGAAGAAAAAAGGAGATGCTAAATTAAATATTTTTTCTAGGAAAAAAAACCAAATAGCTATACCAATGTAATCCCAAAAGAGTACCAAGATGAGATAATTATACAAAATGTGAGGAAAATGCATATTCAAGACAAGATCTCTCTACATATGGATAGTAAAATAGCAAAGTGAAACAGACCTGCAAATTCAAAGCCAAAACTTCAAGATATGGAAGTAACTGGGGCCGGGGAGGCAGGGAAAGAATTCAATTTGCAGACGTACAGCTCAAGGAAGCCATGTAGAATAAATAGCCTGTCCAAATCCATTGTTTTCACCTTATAGTTAAAGAAACAAACTATATACCCTGTTCTCATCCCTCTTCAAAGTGCTTAAATGGAAAAAAAGATTATATCCATCCACCTCCAAGTTCTTTCCTATTCAAATTAGGTCACCTGACTATGCAATTGATAAATTTTAAAAAACGGCACTTGTACCCATAAATTTATACAAAACATTAGGTCACCTCATATACAATTACAAAAACACAGACAATGCACAGACTTCTCAATTTAGAGTTGTAAAACAATTCAAAAAATCTTTCTTTATCTTTTATCTTAAAGTCTATGAAAACCAAAAGAAAATGTGTCTTAAATTTAAGAGAGATAAAACCCAGGTCTGAGAGATGGAAGAGATGTGAGGAATACAGATATTCCCTTCCAGCTTCCCTGCTGTGATGATCTGCAAAAGACAGGCCTCCAAGTTCTCAAACCCACATCCGTGAGAGTTACAGACACTAGCTAAATATTAAGACTCTTACTACATGAGAACCCACACAAAGCCAGCAGGCCATTAAGCAGCCAACTGTGTGTTAATGATGAGGGGCCCTTCTGTTCATGTGTTCCTTTATTTTTAGCTTCAATACCAAGAAATGAAGCGAGTCTTTCCATTTCCACTTCCCCATCTTGGTATCTACGCTGTTATTCATGGGTTTAAAGAGGTCGACTCCATTCTAGAACGTATTATTCTTCAAGGTTAACACAAGATGTTTACAGGAAGCTAATGCATAAAGATATTCATTTTATGGTGATCCCAGTGTCAGAACATGAACCTCAACAAGAAACCGGAATAGAAAAGGAAAAGAACAGAAGTTATATTTTCCATTGCCTTTTTATAAAGCACAAAAAACAAAAACAGCAAGACTAAAGTGCCAGAAGTAGTCAATAAGCTAATTTCAAATCTCTTCTTTTTCTATGGGAAAGTCTTAAGGTAGGTCAGGAAGGGAAAAAAAAAATTGATACCCTTAAGTAACAATAGTCAATCAACAATAAAAACTGACTTCTCTATTAGCAAGTCTTTGGTTTACCTTGTCTGAGTGCTAAGGTGAAGTGGGATACAATTTACCTAAAAGGAAATTCAACCCTTAAAAAGTGTGACTTGACACTGGCATTTAAACAACATCTTCAAGTCCCAAGTATGTTTTAATAAACAACAAAGATTTCTGTCGGGGGATAAAAATCCCAGAGAAGTTAAGTGATTCTTGTACACATTCCTTTTTAGACACAGAACCAAAATGTTTCTTGTTCTAATTAAATCTAAATGATTTTAGTTCTAATTCTTTACAAGGGCAAGCCTGGTGGGTGGGTATAAAACATTAGCATTTTTGTTATTCTTTTAAAAGAAACTTAAGACAAAATTGGAAGGGACTAGAAAGATTATCTAACTCCAACCACCTCGTTTCACAAATAGTATAGTTGATACTTTTAGAAGAACCAGTTCTTGACTAAGGAATATCTGAGAGCAAAGAATGATCTTACTTTACCATGTGTTGATTTGGTACCTGAAGCAGGAGCTCCAAGGCTCAGACGGAAGGACTGGACGGGGCTGCATCTGAGGAGGAAGAATTGGGAGAGGAACCTCAAGGAATGCAACAGGTGGGATCGGGTGCAAACTTAAGCTTTTATGGGGATGAAAGTTATACAATCCACGGCTTCTCTTCAAGAAAAATAATACAAAGTAGTAAATAAAATGAGGTATAGAAGGGAATATTTACTAGAACAAGAAATTACTAATGCCTTAAATATTCCCATTCTTTTCTTCTGAGAAAGCTTCAGGTGGTTTACAGACGTGAATAAATAGACATGCTTTCTGATTGCACCCTGGCTCCCCTCCTTTCCACCAGAAACCAAACTCCCAGAGTTCACCGGAGCCAGTGCCCATAAAGGCTCTGCCTGTTAAGCTTCAGTAGCTTCACTGTAAATTCGTCTTTGGATAGGATTCCCCATTAGATGGTCATTAAAGCTTTTCGATGAAACTATTCATTTTAGCCATTCTAAGCTATGAATCAGGAGATGTGGACTTGAGCCCACACTCTCCTGCCAACGCACTGTGATTCTAAAAACATCCAGAGACCTCGTCAGGCTTCAGTCTCCTGCATGGTGATGCTACACGTTTGCTCAGGTGTCTTCCTGTTATAACACCATTCAATGCCGAGTATCTTGACCTATTCTACCTTTAGTGTTTCCACTCTCAGTAAATGCTATTGTCAACTGCTCACACTAAGAACTCTGGGCTGTCCTTGGCTCTCTCATCCCCTTCTGCTCTCCGACTAGGACCCATCCCTAAGTTTCACATACCTCTCCCATCTCACCTGACCGCACCTGGTATGGGCTCCGTCCACTCACATAGAAGACTATACTGCTTCTGATGTCTCTTCCTGCAGCTCATCTGCCCTCAAGTCCCCCACTGCACTGCTGCCACTGCAGTATTTTTAAGAATAGCAATCTAGTCCTCTTTTCTCACTCTTTACAACATGTCTGTGGCCTGCCATTGATCTTAAAATAAAGTTTAAATTTCAAAATACAACCCACAGGCCAGAAATGATTTGGCTGCTGACATTCAGACTCAAATCAGCATTGTGCCAATGCCCCCTATACTCCAACAACTCCGTGTGAACTTAGACATAATATCCTCCCATTGACCTAAGGAACTTCAATGCTTTTTGAAGGCCTAACTGTCTGTCTGTGGTTATATTGATGATGGGCTTTTCCAGCCATTAACAATGTGTTTCAGTTACACGAGTAATTATTGTAACTAGTCTTTAGAGTTGAGTCAGATCATAATACCATCAGCAACTTCAATGCAACAACACAGCCATTTTATCAAATTCCAATTTCAGGAATGATACTGCCAATAGTTTGGATTTCCTCTCGAAAACTCAGGCTGATTAAAGGATTAAAGGGTACACGTAAGTCAATGCTGTGTATCTCTTTTGTGAGAGCTGAGTAGTTGTAAAACATGTCTATGATCCAATCCAAAGGCTTATTGATTTTTCTGTCCTTTCATTCAAGAGTGTTAGCTTTCATGCACAGTTCTGTGGGATTCTGAAGGTTGGCCAAGACACTGCGGAGATCCACCTCCCATTCTGAGAGTTTCTTCTATCTAGGAAGGGACAGCTCTGAGTCACTGCGGCTACATCAGGGTGCAGATTTGGAAAGAAGGTCTGTATTCCAGGTCATTCACCTATTTCCTATGGGACCCTCAAAATCCTCCCCTGTGTATAATGGAGGCAAAGTTAAATAGGATATGTATGACGTTAGGGTGGGTACCTAAAGCTAGAAGCTGAGAAGGCTGGACTCTAGTTACAGAGCCAATTTTAGTGTTTCCTATGACCTTAATTACTTCCTTTAACCTCTTTTCCTTTTCTTATTAAATGGGATTGATAAAATTATAAGGGAATTCCCATTTCTAACTGAGTCATAATAAGCATTTTGAATAACCTAATGGATATACCTTTCCACTACCCTATGAAACCAATAGTTCTTATTATTCTTTCTTTCTTCTTGACCATAGATTAAAGAGTTTAGGTGATTTGCCTAAGATCAGCTAGTACGTACTTGAGCAAGCTGAGATGTGTACCTGGGTACAGTCTGAGCCCAAACTCAGGTGCTTACTAGCCATGCTACATTACATGGTCTCTCTGGGGAGGAAAAGACAAAAGCTTTCAAGGGTTTCAAATTATACTTCTTGCTATCAATTGGCAGGATGCTAGGCTCTGTCTGCGTGTCTGTCTGTTCAAGTTATCGATGTATCCACCCATTTATCATCTATCCACTCAGCTCTTTTCTAAGCACTAACTACAGCTCATATTTGTTCTGCTAAGTGTAACAGGGATGCAGGGAAATGATGCCTGCCCTCCTTACACATTACAGCTGTAGGACTCACAGAGTTGACAGGTTTGAATCAAATGCTTCAGCAACTAAGCACTATGGGAATGAAGGGAACGTTCATAATCCCTAACCAGATATAGGTGGGGACCCTTCCAAGCTCTTACAACAAGTGAGGGGCTTTATGAATGCTCTGCCATTTAAGACAAGGGAGATGATTTCTGTTGTTCTCCTATAGGAAATGGCAAGTGGATGGCGCTCGAGATGTACATAGCTAAGCTTAGATCTTCTTGGCTTCTGATCTGGAACTGGAGCCTTGAAGGATGAGCTGAGGATCATCTCTGTATCACGCTCATCGAGACCTACGTGGATTCCAGAGACAGAGAGCACATGCCCCAGCCGACTCATCACTGGGCATAAAACATGGAGGGTTCATGCTCAGAACAGACCAGTAAAATTTCCCATCTACCGCTGCTTTGCTAATGAAAGACTTCAAACATGGAAAGTCTCTCTAATGTTCTTAACTCAAACACAGGGAATGTGGCTTCCAGTAAAGAAGGTTAAGGAAGGCTAGAGACAAATGATATCTCTACTCCATCTGGGAAATCATTTGCAAAAACGGCTAAGTATATCCCTGCTGCTTCTCACACTTTATAATCCTTTAATCCTAAATCAAGGCACCAGTGAAATTTAGAAGCCCAACACTCTGTCTGCCCCAGAAAATGCAAATCTCCCAGAAAAGAACCCACTGGCTTCCTGGCCCTCTGACAGGGACTAGGGCATCGTGAGTAACTCTCTGCAAAGAAAAGTTCCAGAGTGGAACAAGCGTGCAAGGGGGTCCTTGTGCACAGTTGGGCAGCTTCGGTAAGTGACTTACAGGGCACGGGGGTCTCAGGAAACCAGCAAGTCTGCTAGAACTCTCTGCCGGTACTGCAGGTGGTAGAAGAAAAGAAATCTATTTTCTTGAAAATGGAACCTCTTCTATAGGTTTCCACCTATTTTTTTTTCCTTTAAACTGTCCAAGATTAATGTTGCAAAAATAAAATGCCCCACAGGCTGCTTATTTTGACGCTTACTACAGCACATAAAAGTGAAGAATTAGCATGGAATGAATAATTTATTTAGCGCTTTACTGTTGTTTTAAACAAATCACTTCCATGAAAGCAATGTGTATTCAAGCAATAAATCACTGTTTAGCACTCTGTCACGAGGAAAGACACCACTCGGCAGAATTATTGAATGGCAGTGCCTGGCAGGGAGGCAGGTGCAATAAAGATAACGGTGATGTTCTTGCCCAGCGGTAATTTGTTAGGGTCTGGAGGAGGTTAGGTTGGAGAGGGAGTCAGCAATGTACCTTTTCCTTTATTTACCAGGGTTAAATGAGCACCTACTTTTGCTACTGTGTCCGACCCCTTATGACTAGCACAGAGTAACTTGTTATTACAACATAGTTATTATTTTTTATTTTATGGTTGCAATTACTGTGGGCCATGTGCAGAGCTTTAATGTTGGGGACATTCCCTTGACATAAAACAATGAGTTATATGCTCTTGGACTGGTCTTCGGGGGCTTCAGATAACATATAATGTGGTGAGTATTATGATAGAGAGCTATAGAAAAGGTTCGGAGAGCTCACCTCGCAGGGGACAGAAATATGGAAAGATTTTATAGGGGTGGAGTCACTGTATCCAGGCCCTGGTTTAGCCAAAGGGCTAGAAAAAAGAAAGACCATCTGCTACAGAAATCTGCGTGGGAGCAGAGGAATGCAAGCGTGACATGCACGAGACTTTTAGGTGGGGTCTAGACTGATGCGGTGGAGAAGAGAAGGAGAGAAGGGCTGCAAGAGAAGCATAAACAGGGGTCCACGAGGATGCAAGACCAACTTCAGTGACCCCAGATTCTGTGTCCCTCCCTGGCAAAGACAGCCCTTGATGCCAGAAACTGAAAGTAGGTTGAGTCTCCAAGGCGAAGTTGCTGCCGCTCGTATTCACCAGCCTTGCTAATTACCAAACCCATGTGCACTGGAACCACAGTAGGGAAAACTGGTCCAGGTCAGCAGGGAGAAGGACCTTTGTTCTCTTCTCACAAACAAGTCCGAGGTGGAACTGCTCTATTGCTCTGACTTGACAAAGTTCTCCAGATGAAAATAGAACCCTGTGTTTTGCTGGAGAAGAAAACAGAACAGCTCCCCCGTGGCTGACCTACATCAGATTACAAATTCAAAATTTCTCTCCTGTTTTAAGTTCCAATGCCACAAATAGAACCTGAAGTCTGCCGTTCAAGCAGGAAAGCCCACCAGTCTCCTCACTCCTGGCAACTTCTGGCAATTAGTACAGACGGAGAGAAGTCCAAGGGCTTGGTTTTTACACATCTGTAGGAAGAGCAAAGTCCTTTCATCCTATCAGCGGCCTTCTGAATTATCTCTCTGGTTTAAGTAACAATAGTAATAGCACGCCGCCCTCAAGGAGTTTAGGGAACCAGAAAGTCCCAGCCCTGTTTTACGTAGTTCAAGGGAACCCCTCGGGTTTCTTCTAGATCTTTGCCAAAATTTAGCCGAAAGCTGAAAACAACACTTCCGGCTACTAGAATGAAGGTGACAGGCATTAACAAATGTCCTGAATCTGACTCTACCCATCACCTGAGCTATATTTCCTGTTTCTTTCTTTCTTTTTTTTTTTTTTAACTATCTTGATGTCAGCATTTTATTAGACCCAGAAAAAACTCAAAATGTTGGCTACCAGCCAGCCAGAAACACTTCACCCTCAGGAAAAAAATTAATCAATGAACAGAGATATCTATTAAATGTTTACTATGTTCAAGGCAGATCTGATAGGCCCTCTGGGAGAAAAGAGATACAGGGAGTGTAATTTCTGACACCCTGGAGTCTGTAGTCTAGGTGGAATCTGAGCATCGCTCTCCTGTTGAGAAACATTCCAGGTTCTCAGACCTCTGCAGGCTTAGCTCCCTGTTCTTCAATAAGACATCCAAGGTTCTTTCGAGGTAGTACATGTCTATTTTCTAGTTATATCTGTTTCTACTTCTTGCAATCCTGCAGTATGACCTCCTTGCTATTCCCTGAACCACTGTGATGTTTAGGGCCCTGGCCTTCCTTCCCATGTCATCTCCTCCAGGAAGCCTTCCCACCCTCTCTGAACAGAATTTGTTTCTTAACCTGGTCTTCTTTAATATCACATGTTTCTATTATGGCCAAAGCACATTATTTTTATTGTTTTTTTTTTTACCTATGTCCTTCATCGGATTATGAATTTGTTGCTGCAGAAATTGGGTTTGGTTTTCGCTTTTATAGTTTCTTGTACTAGGACAGAGCCTGGGAGAAGAGAGACATCATTGATACGATGAGGTCTTTATTAACCACTGGGGAAAAACCCCTTTGGAAAGTTTAGAAGGCATCCGTTAGAAAAAATGTGCAGATAGAAACTGAAGATGAAAGACAATAAAAAGATCCTACAGAATTGGGGTGCTAAGAATCTCCAAGAACTAAAAATTCTTCAGTCATTTTATACTGCAGCTGCTTTGATGACCTGAGCAGGTGACAGCAGTGGTTCTCCATCATGTTTTGTTTGTCCCGAGCCTTCAACGTGTATTTTTGTCTGCTTTGAGGCCAGGTCTCACTCTGTCACCCTGAGTAGAGTGCTGTGGCATCATAGCTCATAGAAACCTCAAACTCCTAGGCTCAAGCAATCTTTTTGACTCAGTCTCCCTAGTAGATGGGACTACAGGCACCTGCCACAATACTTAGCTAATTTTTCTCTTATAGTAGAGATGGGGTCGTGCTCTTGCTTTTGAGCTCAAGTAATCCCCCTGTGTTGGCCTCCCACAGTGCTAGGATCACAGGCCCCAACACACCTTCAATATGTTTTAAAAACAAAGTGCATCAGTTTCCAATATTTAAAAACATTAAGCTGAAATTTTTGCTTCTCTTGAAAAAAACAAATAAACAACAACAACAAAAACAAACAACGACAAAAAAAAAAAAACAGGAAAAACTCCTCTAAGATCTAGCGATACTGGGTTTATCCTTCTCAATCAGCTGGGGTAGGGGCAGGGAGCAGCAGTTACCTTCCTGCTTACAGGAAATGAGCCCTCCATTCTCTCCCTGCTACAAACTCACTGACATCACTCACGGGGCCCTCATGACAAGCACTTGAGTTTCTTCATCCTGATTTCAATGTTTGGGCTTTGGAGTCAGATTGCCTGTCAGGTGTCCTGACCCTGCAACCTTCTTATGGGAAGGAACTTCACCTCTGTAAGCTTCAGTTCCTTCATCATAAGGGTATAAAATCTTATCAGCTCCAGCCTCATAGGGTTATCACAAGAATCAACTGGAACACTGCATGTAGAGCACTCCACATGGTGGTCTCTGAAGTGCTAGACATTGTGATTATTACCACATGGGAGATGGAAGCCCACAGAAGCTAAACAAAGTACCCACGTCCACATTATCCATCGGTGGAAGAAACCATAATAAAGCCCATTTCTCATTGCTTCAGAGCCATTTCCAATTCCCCACGTGTGTTCTCCCACAAATGCAATGCAGAGACGTGAAAAACCTAACAGAGGCATGCCCTGAACAAGCAGGGAACATCTACAAAGAACAAAAATGAATCGGACATGATGCTGGGCCAAAATGTCAAGCCAAAGGTCATGCCCAAATGCAACTCCTTGGAACAAACATCTAAGAATCATATGTCTGTGACCCACTTTGGGGGTCAAAGTGATCTAAAGCTTCTAAACGTTTATTCTACCATTGGTAACTGAGTGATTTTTAAAAAACAAACAAAAGCCATGTCTTAAATACAAGCCGAGCGACTTTTTGTTGCATTCTACCCTGAAGAGCAATAGTTGGGAGAAAGACCACACAAATAACCTAAAGCAACTCTATTCGGTGTATGAATTCTCAGTCCCTGCCTGTTTCAAAAATGCAGAAAAAAAGCGCTAAGTCAACCAACTTCAGCTAATTAGTTCTTACTATCTGGTGACTGTAAATCAATGACAGGCAAACTTCTAACACCTTCACCCTGGCTGAGAAGTTTCCTGCCGCTCACCATCTATCACTCCCACAAATGGCCTTGGTGAGCTCTGTCTAAATGGTATTCAGCACTCCAGTTAGATGTATTCCCTCTTTTCTGCAGCCTACAAGAAAATATGCTGGTGGCAGCTGTGTGTAATAAGCTGAAGGCTTCGTGAGACCAATTGTAATGCAAAGGTCATATTTTTTGAGCTGTTTATAGATTGCAATTTGTAAGGTTATAATGTCACATGCTGTCAATAATTCAAAGTGGAGAATTACAACTGTTAACAGGTCATCAATTCTTCGTTCTTCTCCTTCGACATTGGTTCCCTGAGGAGCTTTAATTTATTTTATTTAATCTTGATTCCTTGAACTCTGAACCAAAGGTTTCACTTGTTTATGAGAAGAAAACAGGGGGTGGCACAATGCAAGCAATTCTTTTAACAAGTTCCAAGGGGTCTGAGCCAGTCAAAAGACTGCAGTTTAGATAGGAATGACTCATAAGTCTGTGTTTCAGGAGTCTAATGTTCCAAAAAATGTGTTTATGTTATTAGTGTGCAAAAGGCTTACTGCCCCCAATAAATAAATAAATAAATAATAAAATGGTCAGCAAATATTGCTAAAAAACACTGAATGCTAGAAACTAAAGGAGCTTGAGTCTGTTTGCAAAAATATATGTGGCAATTGCGTGCTGTCAGGAGTCCACCCAAATGCTTTCTTTGGGAGAATAATTAAATCAAAATTTGAATACAAACGTGAGTGCTGAACTCTTTGCAAGGTTATAAACTTCTTTTGAGTATCTGATGACTGTTCTGGATGCCACAAACACCACTTCTAATGAACAGTAGCTATAAAAAAATTCTGGTGGGCCCTTCTGAAGCTCATTTATTGAACTCTAGGTAAAAAGCTTCAGTTACAGAGAGGCAGACAATCTCTCTCACACAACCAATGTGCTTTCAAAATACATTACAGAAGCAGATGACGTAATCACTTCCCTTAGGGACTTACAGTCTCAGAGAGGTCTAAAGAATAATTGATATTTCATCCTTGAGAATTCTTGAGTTGCCTCTGACATTAGTCTGAGCCATGTGAAGAGTGGCAGTGCTTAGGGAAATGACCAAGTATCTAAGAGAAGATAGTCAGCTAGGGCTCCTTACTGAAGTACGTGGGGCTGAGAGCAGACCAGTGGTTTTGGCATTTGTTTGTTCTTTCTGGGCCTCTTTCCCTGTGAACTGCTCAATTCTCCTGGTGTCCATTTGAATCTGAAACTCTCACACATCTCCTGTGAGGTCCAGAGAAAGGCGTGGACACCTAACATCCATTTAGAGTTTCTGAGGCTGGACCCACAATTCATTCAAACCTCCTGGATTTCATTGTTTCTGTAGAGTTCCAAGTTCCAGGCCACCAAGAATCCAACATCAATACATTAGCCAAGGCACAGTAATTATTTCTGCAAGGATTTAGCTACCTGGAATTTGTCAGGTATGATTAAAGAGTTGGAATAGCGTCTTGGAATAGATTGTGTATAATAGGTTGAATTAGATTCTTTAAAGTATAAGAGAGGCCATCACTGAAATCTACTCAAGAAAAAAATAATCTTTAGACTCAACCACAATTTAATGCCCTGAGTTTCACCGTACTGACTTGTAAGAATAATATTATTTTGTGAGTGCATGTGTAGCTAAATAAATATTGATACACAGGAATTACTAGCAAAATTGTGCTTCTGCCTTTCAAGGTAAGGATCATACTTTTTCAACATACTGTATATTCATTAGTCAAGACAGCTTAGCTTGAGATTTCACAGTATGTTAATCCGTGAAATGTGGAAATGTAAACAGAGATCTGTGCCCAGTTTCAGGGATGAGCAAGCTAGTCTGGATTGTAAGGAGGGGAGGGGGCACAAGGCTTTCATCAGACTGTTACCATTTCCAGAAATCCATCTGAACTCAACGTCTTAAAAACATTTCTGTTCAATCCATTCAGCTGCTAAGACAAACCCTCTATGGCCTTGTCTTTCTTACAGGTTTGATCTGGCCCTCAATTCTTTAAAAGGGACCAGTATCGCAGGTAAAAGATACAACCAGGATGATTAAATATTCTAGAAAGGATGCTCTGGATACTGTCTACAAATTATTATAACTGCATTTTAGTATTATCAGAATATTATCAGAGTTGGCTTAAAATTCACCCATTAATACGTTTTTCCCCTAGTGCTAATTTCTAAGGATAGAAAATAACGAACTAAAGAACATCTGATTAATGCTGAGGACCTACTAATCTGAGGACCTACTATTGAGAGGTCCCTGAATCAGAGGTCAGATTGTATTCACCTTATGTCATGAGTGCCTGGCTTTTCAGCATAGATTGTAACTGTTGATCAAGTGAATAAAATACCAAAGGTGCTTAAAAAAGAAAGACATTCAAAGTTATGTTGATTTTTACATATTTATTTTGACAACAATACGCAGTTTATTTCCTCATTATCTCAGTATAATTATATATACAGTTGCACAATAGTATTATTTTCTTATGTAATCTACCCCATAAGGTAACGGGCAACCTAATGTATGGAACTCTAAAATCAGAAGAAATGGTTCTTACCTTCCCATAGGACACCTCACCAAAAATAGCACTTCTTTTATCTGTGATGCAATTAATGAACTCATTTGGCCCTCCAAGTATGAATCACTTCCCAGTTCCCAAGGCTTTGTTTTTTTCATCTCTAGGAGAGTTCCCACAGGCAGCACTGCCCAGAGTCACTGAAACTGGATTGTGCCCACATTAGCCCCATACGACATTTACTTAAGTTCATACAGCATGTTGCCAATCTCAGTGTTCAACTTTACTACAAAACCGTGAATGGAAGAACTAAACACAGAACAGCAGCAACAGCAAAACTGAAGCCGAGATCCCCTGAACAGCAGCAACTGTGAGGAATTTTCCAGCAGGGGACTAAGTGGCATAAGCCTTTTGTCCAAGGCCTTCGTGACAACTTAACAAGGGTCATATCTCCGTTGGAATTTATAAATAGGGCTATAACTAATAAGAAAACTAACGACATTTTTTAAAGACCGGCCAGGTATCAAGAAATTGGACCTAATGACTTTTACCCGTTCCTAGGTTAATGAGAATTAATAATACACATGATACATCAGTGGACCTGAACCCCAGATTTCAGCAGGCTGGCACAGTTTAGGCATTTGTAAAAGTGAACCTTAAAGGCAAAGAAGTCCCAATGAAAGATTATTTAAATAATCAAAGACTCAGAGTTTTGGAAGGTACAATGACATTTCACAGCTGAAAGTGATTATTGTTTTAACTAATTAAGAAATATTTAAAGCAAGACAAGCTTATGCCCTAACATGTCAATTTCTCAACTAATGCCGCAAGTATTTCTCAGACCCCCTGCAACACTTCAGACTGAGCTAAAAAAACTTAATTTCTCAGAATGTGAAAAGTGACCATTATTAATCATAGGAGTTGCCGTTCCCACCATCATTCATACAGTAGTAAAGGACACGAAAGTGAATTTTATCTTTATAGACACATACTTAGAAACGTATTTCACTGCTGCTTTCAATCCTGAAAACATCATGGACACATCCACATGGTTAAAACCTAAGTAATCATGAACCACCTTCTCATTAAGGTGTTTAAAAATACAAGTGAGTCAGCAATGCATTTTCACAGGTCTGTGTTTCCATGCACGTCGCCGATAGCCTACCAAGTGGTAACATTACTACATGAAATAGTTTAAAAACCAAGTTGAAAAAACACACACACACACACAAATTGAAGTTATCAGAGGCCTTTGACTTAAAATTAAAAAGTGGACTTGTCTCTCACAAAATGAGAACCTTAAGCCGTACACCACATAGAAGAAACAAAATCATTTATATATTTGAAGGCATTCTAAATACATGGAAAACGAGGAGGGACGTGAACATGTACAGAACACCACCTGGGTGCTAAATATCTATCTGAGTATATTATCTCATTGAAGCTTCTCAACAGCCCTGTGGTCACCAGGGATCTTACAGAGGATGAAAATGTGACAGAGCCCCCTTACCCGAGGGTTCAGGCATGAAGGATAAGACCCGAATCCAAATCTATCCCATCACAGACCTAGCATGCTACTTTAACATGCTTGTGTTCTACGTGAGTTTTCTTTAAATAAAATTGGGGGATTTTTATGTACATGTATATATACATGCTACACACATATATATTCAAATCACAAAATTTGGTTTTTCACAAAACTTACATATTTAAGAAGGTCAGCAAAGCAGTGAGGTCTGACCCGCAGGCAGCAGGTTGCATGCAGATTATCGGAGCAATATTCTGCTTGTTTGTGGTGCCGGGTATCATGAACAGTATGCATGGGCCATTTGTTTGCTTATCAGCTTCCCTTAGCATCTGTGTACTTAATGTGTGGCCCAGGACAACTCTTATTCTTCCAGTATGCTGCAGAAAAGAAAAAAGGTAGGACACTCCAACCCCACTTAGGAAACCACACGTAGCTCTATCAGTCAAACTGCTACAAAAGCAGTCTTTATTATTTTGTTTCAAGACTCATTTTAGATGTGACTGTTACCTAATACGGAGTTGATTTTTTATATATGTATACACATAGATACATATACACACACACACATATATGCACATACATCTGTGTATATATGGATATATATGTAGGTCACTACGAAGGTTTCAAGACAGACGTGTTATGGTCCATTATTTCCCTTCCAAGACACACAGTCAACAATGTCCTGTCTGTTTCACCCATAACAATTTCAACCTGCTCAGCTTAATCAATATTGCTAGGAGGGTCTCGTTTGTTTCCATCTGTGTGGATTTTACATTTCTTGATTTTTGTGTGTCTCCAGGTTTTCATAATGACCCACGTGTGCATATGCAACTTTTTTTTTGTATTCCGTCTCTCGCTCCTCTCTGTTTGGTACTCTAAGTCCACAGCCGCAAATTGCCTCATATTTTCCCACAGGTTACTAAAGTTCTATTTATTTTATTTCAGATTCATTCTTTCTCTTCATTCTTCAGATGAGATAATTTCTATTCATCTATCTACAAGTTTACTAACTTTTCCTTACACAATGTACAATCTGCCCATCCAATGAATATTTTCATTTCAGATAGTATGTTTCATGAATTTTTATTTTGTTAATTTTTTTGATAACTGTCATTTCTCTCAGAGAACCCCACCTGTTCTCTCAGTATGACTGATAACAACCCTCTTTTTTTTTAATCTCTTATACATTTACAATAGTTGCTTTCTTTTTTTTTTTTTGAGACAGAGTTTCTCTTTGTTGCCCTCGGTAGAGTACTGTGGTGTCACAACTCACAGCAACCTCAAACACTTGGGCTTGAGTGATCCACTTGCCTCAGCCTCCTGAGTAGCTGGGACTACAGGTGCCCACAAGGCCTGGCTGTTTTTGCAACAGTTGCTTTTAAGTCTTTGGTGCTAGCTCTAACATCTGGGCCATCCTCTGGTTGGTTTCTCTTGACTACTTTTTTCCTTGACTATTGGTATAATTTTTCACTTGCTTTGTGTGACTAGTAATTTTTGATTATTTATTGAACATCATAAGATGACATTTCAAGGAACTGAACTTTGTTATTTTCTTCTGAAAAATGTGTTCATGCCTAATAGGCCACTAAAAAATCACTGGCTGATCCCCTGGAACTTACGGACAGTTGCTTCACTCAACACTTTATCTAGGTAAGATTGTTTGGACTCTCACTTAGACTTCAGGGAAATTCCTTCATTCTGGTAAAAAGCTTTTATTTATGAAGTATGTTTTGATGGAAGGCTCAGGTATTACTAAGTGTCTCTTAGTTGGCAGACTTCAAACTCCAAACCCTGCTTCC
>CAUYQV010011032.1:0-20961 GCA_963574575.1 Galagoides demidoff | reverse complement strand
GCGCCTGTGGTCCCAGCTACTTGGGAGGCAGAGGCAGGAGACTCGCTTGAGCCCAGGAGTTGGAGGTTGCTATGAGCTGTGATGCCATGGCACTCTACCCAGGGGGATAGCTTGAGGCTCCATCTCAAAAAAAAAAAAAGTTTTGCCAGCTAAAAAGAGTTACAGGGGTAGGTGATGATGATAGTGGTACTGTTTCATTAATGCATTTAATACTACTGAACTGTGTACTTGAAAATGGTTAGGATGGTAAATTTTATGTTAAGTGTATTTTAACACTAAAAATGGGGAATATTGTCTTTCTTGGGGGAGCGTTGGTGTGCTCCCACTGAATGGGGACAGAGTGAGGGTTGGTGGCACACCTCTTGGGTCTAGGACACAACTACAACAGGGATCTTACCTAACAAGTGCAAAGATGGTGACCTAATAGTTTGTACCTTCATAGTTAATCTAAAATTAAAAAAGAAAATTGTTTTTCCATAAAGATAGCAATACATTATGAGTATTGAAACTACTACGACAAAACTCATCCTCTCTATCATTCTTTTTTTTTTTTTGCCATTTTTGACCGGGGCTGGGTTTGAACCCGTCACCTCCGTCATATGGGGTTGGTTGCCCTACTCCTTTGAGTCACAGGCGCTGCCCTCGATCATTCGTTTTTATTCAACCAATAGACTTTTTTTTTTTTTTTTTTGAGACGGAGCCTCAAGCTGTCCCCCTGGGTAGAGGGCCATGGCATCACAGCTCATAGCAACCTCCAACTCCTGGGCTCAAGCGAGTCTCCTGCCTCTGCCTCCCAAGTAGCTGGGACCACAGGCACCCACCACAACGCCTGGCCATTTTTTGGTTGCAGCCATCATTGTTGTTTGGCGGGCCTGGGCTGGGGATTCGAACCCGTCACCTTAGGTGTACGTGGCTGGTGCCTTAGCCGATTGAGCCACAGGAGCCGAGCCTAACTAAAATTTTTAAAAAAGACATTCCTAAGTCTGGACAACTAGAAAAAAATTAATTCAAACCTCAAATTTAATTTAGTGTTAGGTTATAACATTTTCAACTTTAAGGGCATTTGAGATACATTTTAAACATGTGAATCTAGAATAAGAGATTTATATTTGTGCTTATTTATATAATCATAGAGAGATAATACTTAGTATTCATTTTGAATCTATTTGAATATAACCTTAAGACATTGTAATAGCATTTCAGCATGCAAACTGATTTGCCAATTTTTTGAGTGAGGATTATGACAAAATGCATTTCATTGTTTCATTGACAAGTGCATATATCACAGTATATTTTATTTGGGCATTTGACAGGAATTATCAATGAAATATGTATGTAGATATTTTTCATGTGTCCTTTAAATGAAATATATGAGTGGATTTTTTAATTTAAACATTAAATATTAGACAATATTGGGTCTTTTGTTTAAACCTTCTTGGTATGTTTGGAGATTTTTCCTTTCCCATTCAATTACTCATGTAAGATTAATTCCTAACACACTCATACTGAAAAAATAAAGGGAAAAAAAGAGGAATTAAATATTTCTCTTATCTCATAACTCGTTGAACTTTTACCTTCCTTTTACAGCCTTTTTGAGTCTGTGATAAAGCAAATGATTTTCCCTGTGATATGATTTCCAATGTTACATATCATTGAAGACTTTAGAATAGGTCACCTCATTGATGGCAGGGTCTTATGGGGACCTTGGAGAAGGGCTAAATTAAACATGATCATGCTGCTGTAAGGGAGGATTTTTAACAACTTTCACAAAACTATGTAAGAGGGTTATGGTTGATACAATTGCTCTGTTTATTTTTCGCACTTTTTAGCTTTGATAAATTTTGGAGATTAAATGATTTTCTCAATGCCACAGGGTTCTATAAAGAGTCAGATCGAAACTACAAATCCATGTTTTCTCATTTCACATTTTCTGGCATTGTAAGAAGGCTGTCAGAAAAATGCTTTGGGTATGGCTTTCCAGTTTTTTTTTTCCTTCTTGTGATGAGAATTTTTTTTAACTGCAAGTAAGCTAGGCTCCCCAACCCCTCCATTGTTCAAGAGTTACCTATAGTTAAATACATCTTATTTATTATTAAACATATATAATATATACATTAAGTATAATATACAAATTTTCAGTGTGCTGTTACATAAAGTTTGGAATATTCTTTTGTCTGCATAACCCATATCCTTAATAAATTTAGATCATTTTACTAACACAAAATATTCCTTCATGCCCTTCCCTTGTCAAACTATGCTCCAATTCTCAGAAGCATACCGTATGAAATCTGGTTTCTGCTTCTTAATTTAGACTAAAATGTTTAATATTTATCTATGTTATGGAGTATGTCAAGAATTTATGTTTTTTTGTTAAAACAGGCCTTTGTTTGAATACACTGCACATTTTAATCTCTTCTCATATTGGATAATAGTATGATACTTGTTTGGGTAAGTTACATTTAAAAACATAGTTTGGGCTCAGAATAAATCTTACCTTTAACAAATCCCCCGGCAAACACCTTGAATGAACACAGCTAAGCTGTGCCAAGTTTCTCTTAAAAGAACAGTCATACATGAATAATACTGAAAGCAACAGATTATTAGAGTTATTAAGCAAATAAGCCTCTGTACTTGATAGGGTATTTTTAATGTTATATTTTAATCACAATGTGACTTAAGAGTCAAGAACAAATTTCTTCACTAAATTAAAACAGTTAATTTATATTAACATTAAAATGCATCATTTATTCATGACTGTATATATAATATGTATATATATGTGTGTGTGTGTTTGTATACATATGAAGAGAAATTCACTAGAATTAAAGGCCAAAGCAGGAAAACTATCCCACGACTGACGTGTTTTCTACTAATCAGGTTGTCACTGAGTCACTCGTAACCTCTCACTTTCGCTCTTAACTGTGTTCCTCTATAGAGGTACCTGAAGAATTTCATATTTGGAGTCATTTGGCTAGTTTTATCAGAATCAACTTTTTAATACGTGTGCTCTTATTTGTTTCTTATTTTCACACATTTGCTTATCAGTTCTCTGCATATTGCCTGGCAGAATTTGATGCAAAATTGCAAAGTGGTAAGTTGTGCTCCTCTGTCTTTTAAAGTCTATTTAAATCCTTTTAAAGGGATTTACTTGTCATCTTAACTGAATTATTTCTACTAAAATCATACTTTCAGCTTGCTAAATAGAACTTTATCTACACTCTGTGTGTGTGTGTGTGTGTGTGATTTATGGGGCAAAACATCCTCACTAACGGATATTTACACTTTGCTCTTCTAATGCACTTTCCTAAATGCTCTTTTTGAATTCTTTCTACCAAGACAATAAACTCAATTAACAAGTTGTGACTATTAATCACCAGAGTTCCATTCTCTCTCAAAACTTTTTATTTTTTATTTGTAATATTACTTTTTTGTTTATTCTGAGACAGAGTCTACTATGTCGCCCTGGGTAGAGGGCAGTGGCTTCACAGCTCACAGCAACCTCAAACTCTTGGGCTTAACCAATTCTCTTGCCTCAGCCTCACAAGTAGCTGGGACTATAGTCACCCACCACAATGCCCGGCTATTTTTTGTTGTTGTTTTATTTGTCACATTGTTGTTTAGCAGGCCTGAGCTGGGTTCCAACCCGCTAGCCCCAGTGTATGTGGCTGGCCCCCTAACTACCGATCTACGGGTACCAAGCCTGTCAAAACTCTTTAAATCTACATTTCATTTCTGCTTTCTCTTTGAGGGCTACATGGCTTTAAATTAAGACCTTCTTACTCATTTTTAAGATAATTAAAATATTATTGTCTATCTGAAATCTTTTGGATATTTGATAGCTATACATATTATTTGACTAAATGTTTTAATTTTGTTTTTTAGAGACAGAGTCTTGCTTTATTGCCCTCAGTAGAGTACCATGGAGTCACAGCTCACAGCAACCTCCAACTCCTAGGCTTAGGCAATTCTCCTGTCTCAGCCTCCTGAGTAGCTGGGACTATAGGCACCCGCCATAATGCCTGGCTATTTTTGTTGCAGTTTGGCCGGGGCCAGGTTTGAACCCACCACCCTCAATATATGGGACTGGTGCCCTACCCATTGAACCACAGGCACTTCCCTGAATATTTTCAGTTTTAATCTTTACATTGAGGTAGGATTGACACAGAATATTTGTACCTGTTTAATTTGTACAACTTGAGATAAATATAAACTCTTGAAATCCTCGTTACAGTCGATGCCATAAACACATCCACATTTTCTTCCTGCCCTCTCTTTCATTGTTGTTATATTTGGTGTGATAAGAACACAACCTAAGTCCACCCTCTGAGCCAATTTTTACAATGTAATGTTGTTAACCATAGGCTCTATTCCCTAGAGTAGATCTCCAGGACTAATCGTCTTGCACTTCTAAAATGTCGTAATCTTTAAATAATACCCATGTGCCGCTCCTCCTGCCTCCTGGAAACCACACTCTGCTGTTTCCACAACTTTGGCTCTTCCAGATGTATCAGATGAGTGAGTCATCTTACATAGTATCTGTTCTTCCGTCAGTGGCTTATTTCACTTTGAATAATGTCTTCATGTTCATCTGTAGTATCACAAACAGAAGGATTTCTTGATTTTTTAACTATTCCACTTTATGCATATACTGCATTTTCTGTACCCATTCTTCTGCCTATGAACACTTAGGCCATTTCTATACACCGACGAGTGGGATTGTTGTATCATAAGGATTCTATATGTTTAATTTTTTGAGGAACCTCCATAGTGTTTTCCATTGCAGTATCATCATTTCACCTCCCCACCAACAGTTTTTAGTGTTGTCTAGAGTATTGAATTCTGTGTATGGATTTCTCCATATTTTCGCCACCACTTAGTTTCTCTCTTTTTTTGCTATTAGCTATCCTAAGAGGTGTGATCTGGTATCCAACTGTGGTTTTGATTTACATTTCCTGGATGATTAGTGATATAAAACATCTTTTAATATGTCTTCTTGGGAGAAATGTCTATTCACACCACTTGCCCACTTTTAAATCAAGTTATTATTATTGTTGTGCTACTGAATTTCAGAATTTTCTTATATACTTAGATTTTTAGCACCTAACCAGATATCCAGTTTGTAAATATTTTCTCCCATTATGTGGCTTTATTTTTGTTCTGATGACTGTTTCCTTTTCTGTGCAGAAGTATTTTAGTTGGACGTACTCTGATTTTCAGGTTTTTCATTTGTTGTTTGTGCTTTTAGTGTTATATCTTATTATACATGTAAGTCATTGCTAAGACCAATGTTGAGAAGTTTTTGCTTAAGTTGCAAGTATTTAATCTATCTTTTGTATGGTATAAGATAAGAGTCAGCTTATATTTTGCATATGGATATCTGGTTTTCTCAGCACATTCATTGAAGAGAGTCTCTTTCTCTTTTGTGTAGTCTTGCCATCCTTATCAAAAATCAGCTGATCATAAACATGTGCTTCATTCTAGGTACTCTGTTCCAACCTATTGGTCTATCTGCCTTTCTGTACCCCAATACCAAACCGTTTTAATTACTGATGCTCATTCTGATCTCTTCTATTCAATATGATACCAGTAGTTCAAGCCAGAATAATCAGGTAAGAAGGATAGATAAAAGGTATTCCTATCAGAGTGAAAGGAGTAAAATTATGTCCATTTGAAAATGACTTGATTTAATAGGTAGAAAGTCTTAAAGACTACACACACGCACCCAAACTGTTAAAACCAGTAATTGAATTCAGCAAAGTTACAGGAAGCAAAATCACCATACAGAAATCAGTTGCATTTCTATAGTAACAATAAGCTATCCAAAGGAAAAAAAAAATTGAAAACAACCCTTTACAATAACATCAATCATGTGCTGGTGAAAGTCACTGAGATGGTGAAAGCATAGAGAGTAGGGAAAGAAACCATGGGTTTGCTATGTCCCCACGAAGATTAATTGTAGAATCAACCTCTAAATTTTATTAGTGTTAAAAATTAGAAGTGTCTGTCTGGACTCTCTGTCTTATGCACCTTCAGGGAATTTGGCTCCTTTTTTCATGCATTGATTCCACTTACGGAGCTTTCTTCTTCTCTGTATCTAACTTGGAAATTGGAAGAGAATTTGACAAGACCAGAATTTGACAAGATCACTCACTGGAGAGATTTTTTTTTTTTTTTAGGGTCCTGGAATGACAAATATCACTACTGCCTAAATTTTCTTGACCATATTTCAGTCACATGACATTCTGATAAAAATGCATCTAGTAATATAAAAACTTTAGCACCTTGTTAGTGAGGAATAGAGCAATAAACATTTTTGGGTTTTCTAGACTTAATATGAAACTACATAAAATCATGTCTTTATAACTAACAGGTCAGAATAAATAATTAGCATGGTCTAAATAGTATTGACATTTAAGTATATGAATCCTCCCTTTTTTGTGGTTAAGTGTTTCAACTGAGAAATTTTGTTTAGAAGAACAAGGAGAAAGTTTAGAGCACTTTCAAGGAAAGAAGGTCCCTCTCGTGAAGGAGAAAAGGTGAGAGAGACCAATAGATGTTATTTTTTAGTTAGGTAATTGAGTTGTTCACATAGACCTGATTATAAAGCTAAAGTGCATTTAGATCAGTTCAGTGCATTTGAAGACATTTTTCTCTCTAATAATTCCACTTAGGCAATATCTCACTTTTCTGACTGCACATATTTCAAATATAGTACAAAGGAAATATACCAATTAGAAAAGTAGTTTTTTGGTGGCAACAAGATCTATTAACATATTCATATTCTCTTTATCAGCCTAAACTTTGTAACATTGTAAATGATAATAAAACTTTAAATTTTAGACAGACTTCTGATTTGATCATGTTGTTTTGATCTGTATTTTAATAATTGACTTGAGGTACTTTTTAGAGAAAAAATTCTTTAGGACAGTGTAAAGAACAAACTCACTAAGTGACCAATCGAGCTATGTAGTACTGGCTTTTAGCATTGCCTAGAATATTGAATTCTGTGTATGGTGTTATGTAACTAGTCCTAGTACCAATGACTCATTTTTTGTTCCCTCTTGATATTTTATGAAATTGCAATGACTATGATCACTGGTTGTAAAATTGATAAAAATGAGTTTTAGGCCAAAAATGCCACAAAGAAATTGATCATCCTCTTTGCTTAAATTTTTAGATATGGAAATATCTTTTTCATGGAGGATTTAATAATTGTTTCCTCCCTAACCATCTCTTCTATCCTACACCTGCACAAATTGAATGTATTTGCATGTCAATTAGTTTAGCTGAGTATCAAAACAAACCTTTGTTTACCTTTTATATAGAAATACTGATGTTTGTAAATGATGAAATACTTTATTGTAGAATCTACATATATTTTAATATAATAACAGCCTCATCTCAGGGATAGTCCATGTTCTAAAATTTTTTTTTAGGCTTTTTTTTATTCTGGATAATAGGCTTTTTTCTTTTGGATTTTAACCCTATATATGTAAATTTGGAAAAAAAACCACTCTTAACTGTCTTTGTAATTTGTAGGGGTAAAATCTTTAATTCCATACTGTAGGTCACATTGGAGGGACATCTTGTACTAGAATTTGACAGTAATAAAATGATATTCCTTGGGAAATTTAATTAGCAACTTGAGATTATAAAGAATTTAATGACATTTCTCATCAAATATGTTGAATCACTTTTTAAACATTAACTCATTAATTCTCATAGCACTCTTGGGAGGTAATTAAGTACTCAGGAATACTTCTCTATTAGAGCTCTGTTCATGGTCATTTGTAAAATCCTTTTATATACTCTAAAATAAATATTTGTGGTTCTATGATTGTCTATATTATCCATTAATTTACATTACCATATTATTTTTTTCTGATATGTGCAACACTCTATGTTAAGTTGAAGAAAGGACATGGGAATAAAAATATGATAAATTTGTGGCATTTTTGGTCTTTAGGGTTAGACTTTGTACTGACTCATCATCTCTCTCAGTGATGTCTGTGTTTTACTGTTCCTTGACAGAAAGGAAAGATAATAAATTTGGCATTTAAAAAGATAATAAAATGTCTGGATCCTGGAAGTAACTGGATGAGATTGAAAATGTGATATCAAAGGCCAAGAAGGCCCATGTTCAAATGCATCACTCACATATTCCAACCAGAGAACTATCACATTAAAACTACTTTAAAAAGTAATTATATCCTGGGTAATGGTTTGGCCATTTAAAAATTAATTTAAACAATAGGAATAGAATTAATTTATTTAGTTTTTAAATAACACCACATGGAATAGGATGGTATAGATTAATAAACACGACTGTCTGAAATGATGTCAATGATGACTTTGATAGTTTGAACAGAACAAGGAATTATTTTGATGGTGGAAGGATAATATTTGGAGGAGTAATAAACTGGAAAATAGAAACTAGGAGAAGTAAATTGAAAGTATTGAAGCTATCAAAACTTTGCTTTATGCAACATTTTATGTAGAATTCCATTAAAGATTAGTAAACTATTAAAATCCATACATTGTACTATCAACTCTTTAATTTGTTTAGGATGTTGTAGAATTTAAGCTTCTTCAGTCCAAGCAAGTCTATAATCCCAGCTAACTTATACCAACATCTTTAGGTTACCTATAGGCTTGCTAACCAATCCTTGTCATTTCCTCTTAGAAAACAGGATAGAGAAAAGTTAATAAAATAATAGCTACTTTTTTAAAGTACCTAAAAATACAACATAGTATGATGAACATTTTGATCTTCTTTGTTAGATAGTATTACTGTTTTTGCCCACTCTTTATATGAACAAAAGAAGTCTTAGAGAGACAGCTTTATAGGAAAGAAAGAGTTTAATATAACAGGCACCAGATGAGGAAATGGGAGAAACTTCTCAAATACATCTCTCTAAAAATTTGGGAGAAGAGGCTTTTGAAGATAGTTTGATGGGGAAAAAAAGTCTAGGCCATTAGGTCTACTGGTTGGTGTTGGGGTGAAACCCTAGGGCTGTAGAAATGGTCTTCTTCTCTGAGTTGGTTCTGGGGTTGGTACTGCAATACCAGTTGAGTCAATTCTTCAGAATGGGCCACTGGTCTGGGCGTGTCAGTTGTTTCATCACAATGTGGGGCCTTCTGCAACTACCTTCAGTTTCAGAAGGGTGATGTTATCTGTGGGAGAAATGAAGAAAGCTAAGAATCTATATGTAAGTAAATAGTATAGGAATGCAAGGTAGGGAACAATGGCTGGTTATACATATGTATTTCCCTGACCGCAGTTCCCACTGTGTAGCCTTTTATTAATTTTATAAAGAGTAATTTCATTTTTGAGAGCTTACTCTATATTCATTGCTCTAATTTTTCATAGTCACTTATATTTTTTACCTTTCAGTCTAGCTTTACCCTCAACACTTTAATAAAGTGGCACTCACACATACTTTTACTAATACATAACACTGCTTTTTTTTTTTTTTTTTTTGAGACAGAGTCTCACTATGTTGCCTGGGCAGAGTGCCGTGTCATTACACTCACAGCAACCTTGAACTCTTGGGTTTACGCAATTCTCTTGCCTCAGCCTCCCAAGTAGCTGGGACGGCAGGCACCCACCACAACGCCCGGCTATTTTTTGGCTGCAGTTGTCATTGTTGTTTGGCAGGCCCTGGTCTGGATTCTAATCCACCAGCTCTGGTGTATGTGGCTGGCATCCTAGCCGCTGAGCTACAGGCACCAAGTCAACATTGCATTCTTGATAGACTGTTTTCTGCACTTAGTGATGTCTACATTTTATTTCCTTCACTTCACTATATACCTCTTGTCAGATTCTGTGGCATGAAACATTTCCAGTATTATTCAGACACCTGTACAGGACCACTGCTTCTCAGTCTCATTGATGGATCCGTGGTCCTTTCAGTGCCTTTGAATATTGATATTCTTCCTAAGGTATTTTTATTATCCCCCTGCTTAAAATCTGTAGTAAGCTTGAACTTATAAGCATAATCAAATGATTTCTCATATTCCAAACACTTTCTATTACCCCTTCCTATTTAATACCTGCACATGTATGTTGGGATATCCAGAGACATTAAACAAATAGAATAATGAATTTTACTTCTTTCTCAGTCTTTTCCCCTTTTTTTATTTTATAAATGACTTGACTTTCATTTACTAATCTGGAATCAGGAAAGTCATCTTAGATTCCGTTTTATTTATTTTTCTTCTTATCTACTAATTATCTAGTTATTTACTATATTCTGTAGCATCAATGCCCTTCCTATGCCTTAACTATATTTCACTGATTCTAATTACATACATTTTATTATTGGTTCTATCTTTCATAATTTCTCAAATAGCATCTGTCTGGCATCTGTATAATTTATCTCTCATAGACTATGATAATTATTTTAGCACGATGTCACTTAGACCATGCATCATGGTTATTAGGAATATTTTATTATTTTGCTATATTTCACATTAAAGTTCTAATTTCGTAACTTACTCCAGAAGACCTTGCATGATATAATTCTGCTCTATTATTTTGTCCTGTATTTCTTCCAACATCCTTATTTTGTCCATCTACAAAGATTTAATTGTAGTTTTAATGAGGTCTCATAATGTCCTTAAAAATGTGTCTCTCCCATTGAAATCAATTTGATCCTGTTTCCCCCAGATATTTGTCAGGCTATGCCATGCTTATCACTAAAAATGAAACTCAAATACCACCTTATGCTTTTTTTTTTCTTTCCTTATGGAGCAGAGAATGAGACCAGGTCACGAAACATAAGTTTTAAATTAATTTTCCTTTGTCTTCCTCTGCTATAAAGAACAGTATTGTAAGTTTGATTAATTAACCAAGAATTTTCACTGTTAGAAGTAAGCATGTGGGGCGGTGCCTGTGGCTCAAGGAGTAGGGCGCCAGCCCCATATGCCAGAGGTGGTGGGTTCAAACCCAACCCTGGCCAAAAAAAAAAACGAAAAGAAAAAAAAAGAAGTAAGCATGTGATAACTGTTGGCCAATGAGTTGTAAACAGAAATCATATAGGGAAGATTTTCCTTGAGAGATAGCAAGATACCTCAGGTAGAAAGAGCCTTTTGAGGGTGGTGCCTACGGCTCAGTGGGTGTGGCACCAGCTCCATATACCAAGTGAGGCGAGTTCAAACCCGGCCCCAGCCAAACTACAACAAAAAAATAACCAGGCCTTGTGGCAGGCGCCTGTAGTCCCAGCTACTCAGGAGGCTGAGGCAACAAAATCCCCTAAGCCCAGGAGTTGAGGGATGCTATGAGCTGTTTGACACCATGGCACTCTACCGAGGGTGACACAGTGCTCTGTCTCTACAAGGAAAAAAGAAAGAGCCTCTTGACTTTCCTACTTTTTTGTGGCTCATTGACCAGGACACAGGCCCTGGTACCTAGAGCAGCAAAGCAGTCACCTTGCAACTATGAAGCAAGAAAAAAATGTGTTCACAATGTGTTCACATAATATGACATTGTTTGAGATCCAAAATCATCAAAATAATTGTCAGAATCACCATGAGTCACCATTAGTAAAGATTTTTTATTTGTAGGATAATGTATTTGTATCATATTATTATGGTTTGATACATTTATCTTATCTCATAAAAAACAGTATGCTTGTTCTTCTTACTTGTAGCAAAGCATAATTTAATACATTATATCACATGGTTTACTTGTCTATATCTACTTTATTTGTGGAGGTGGAGAACAATGTTTTGACTTTCACACACCTTGCGTCTGGAAGAACAAAGGTTCTCAATAAAAGTTTATGGCATAAAATAAAATAAACGATTATTCATATTTATTCAATATATGAATGGGTAAATGTCTTGAGTATCTTGATGTATAAATAAATATCTTGCATGTCTTTCTGCTTGTTAATACTCAAACCAATCAGAAAGTCTAAAGAGAAACTCTTAATTTAAACAGACTGTGTGTGGCTTTTAGTTTTTTGTTTGTGTTCTGAAGACTTAGCTGAATATACTTACTGTTCTCTCTGCAGAATAAATGTCTGGATGCATAGTCATAGGCAGGACTTTATATTTATCAAAAAGTCCAGTGACGTAAAAACTTGTAACATAAATGCGCCCATAACATAGACTGTCAGGTACATAGAGTCAGTACTGATCCTTAATGCAGTGGTTCTCAACCTGTGGGTCGCAAGCCCTTTGTAACAATGAAAATACATCCTGCATATCAGATATTACATTACGATTTGTAACAGTAGCAAAATTACAATTATGAAATAGCAACAAAAATAACGTTATGGTTGGGGAGTCACCACAACATGAGGAACTGTATTAAGGGTCATGGCATCAGGAGGCATTAGGAAGGTGGAGAACCACTGCCCTAATGGGTGGCTGGTGATTTATTACACTTCCTCCTTCACTGTGCATTTGTCATCTAATTTCCTATAAATAAGCCCCTTTTAGATTATTTTCATATAAATCCTTGACTGTTTATGTGTTGTGGAATAATATGTAATCATGTTAATCATGTTTTATGAAGAAATGTGCTTGAAATTTATAAAATCTTTATACAAACGTCATAAAATCTACCCTGTATCAAATAATAGCCTGGCTCTTTTTCTAGCATTTTTCACTATAAGCTTTCTTTACTCTAACAAATGTCTGCATTGTAGGAAATATATGTTGATAATTATTTGGATGGAAACACAGATTTCCATTGTGTGGAATGAAGCTCAACCGTATATTACTTCTTAGACATTAAAGGAGGATATTCATTATTTCCATTAACTCAAATAGTCCTGAAAGGAATATTCTTAAAATCACATCCTCAGGGACCTGCAAAGAGCTAGCCCCACAGATCATTCATTGAGGAATTTGCCTGCTAACCTCCCATAAGCAAAGGTACGCAAATAGTACCCATGCCTAGCGTTCATACCATAAAACTAAGGCCTGCCTGATTTCACACTAATACTGCTAACTGAATAGATTCTCTTGGCCAAGAGCACCCCAGAAACACCTTAAAACTGAGTTCCCAACCATGACTGGACAGGAAAGATAAAAACACAATTACAGGAGTATAATTTCGCTTCATAAATATTTATGATTCCTCCTATAGCTTGTGGAATATGCATATTTGACCACCCCACTCAGTGTAAAACCCTGTTTTCATTTTGTCTCTTTGAAGTACAAGCATCTGGTTTCTGGCCAGGGCTCTGCTTCTCAACCTGTTGGAATGGCCACTGACACGTTGCTACCAATTATGAGAAATAAAGGTGTCCTTTCTCTGAAGTATGAACCTCATTAATTAATAATTCTTGTAAGTTAAAAATAGTTTCTTGGCTGGGCGCCTGTAGCTTAGCAGCTAAGGCCCCAGCCACATACACCAGAGCTGATGGGTTCGAACCCACCCTGGGGCTGCCAAAACAACCATGACAACGACAACCAAAAAAAAAAAAGGAAAAAATAGCTGGCCTGTAGTCCCAGGTGTTTGGGAGGCTAAGGCAAGAGAATTGCTTAAGTTAATTGTTTAAGTTAAGGGTTGCGCTGAGCTGTGATGCCACAGCATTCTACCGAGGCTGACATAGTGAGACTGTCTCAAAAAATAAATAAATAAAATAACAAAATAAAATAAAATAAATAAAAATAACTTCTTGAGAGTTTTACTGGCATGAAAATCCAACAGTGAGATCTCTGCACCTCAGGATATTCACAACAGTCACTTTCCGCCCACCAGATTGCTCTCCAGAGTGGCTGTACAAATATACTTTTCCTTCTATGTGCCTGTGAATTCTTTCCATATTTTAAGCAAAACTTCTAATTTATCTATCTACTATTTTTGTATCCAATTGATGAGTTTAAAGAACATCTACTCCTTTGATATGCAGAGAACTTTTAGGTTCACAGCAAAATTGAGTGGAAAATACCGAATTCCCATAAACCGCTTTCTTCCGCAAATGTGGGGCCTTCCATGTGATGACTTCACACGCCACAGAGCTATATATTTTAACAATTGATGAACTTTTATTGGCCCACCACTGTCACCTAAATCCCATAGACTAGGATTCAGTCTCAGTGTTGCAAATTCTATAGATATTGACAACAGAGGTATCTGCTCATATGTGTCATACAGAACTGTTTCATTGCCCTAAAAATTTGCCTGTTCTTTCCTTCCTCCAGTCCTTGTCAGTGGGTCTTTTTACTGTCTCTATAGCCTTGCCTTTCCCGGATGTTGTTGGAAACATACAGGATATACAGACTAGCTTTGTTCACTTAGTCATATGCACATAGGTTTCTTCATGTCTTCCCATGTCTTCCCATGGCTTGGCACGTCATTTCTATTCAGTGCTGAATAACATTTTGTTGACAGGCTGTATCACGTTTTATTTACTTATTTTCATACTGAAGGACAACTCGGTAATTATGAACAAAAGTGTTATTAACATACATATACAAATTTTATAAGCACATAAATTCTCAACTGATTGTGGCGAATACAAAAGAGCACAATTGCTGGACTGCGTGGGGAGAGGATATTCCATTTTGTGAGAAACTGCCAAACTACCTTCCAAAGTCCTTGTACAATTTTATGTTTCCATGAACATTGAAGGAAAGTCCCTGTTGCTCTGCATTTTCTCAGGAATTTGGTGTGCTCCGTGTTTTGGGTTTGGGCTGTTCCAATGGGTGCTTAGAGGTATCATGTTGTTTTAATTTACAATTCCTTAATTGCAAATGCTTATTTGCCATTTTTGTATCTCCTTTAGTGAGGTGTCTACTCATGTCCGTGAATATGGGAACCCTGCCTACTGGGACATGAGAACACCAGGAACCTGCATGAACCCCGAGCATAGCAGCTGTGACCTGGGAATTTCTAGGTAATTTATCAAATAAAAGACATTTTTACTATTTCTATTTTTCCATTAATGCTGCTAATTTTGGAGGCCATTTCACGTACTCATGAAGATAGTTAGAACTGCACTTTTCAATAATTCTCCTAGACCTAAAACCGAAGAGGTTTTTGTCAATGTTGTGCCTAGCTGATTTTCTTCTCTCTTGAGAAAATATTCCACCTTTTTTTATTTTGTCATGTTTATTAATATATCTGCTAATCTTTGTAAGATATCATCCAAGATATTGATGGTAAGTTAGAATATTTAGGATTCTCTTTTTCTTTTTCTTAGTGAAAAGAAAGTGAATGTTTTTGGCAGGTTATTTACTCGCTACCTTTAATACAGAAGCTGCGTCTGATATTCAGAGCCTCTGTCTTTCACTGAGCTACTCTGCATCTATCCACTGCATTTGTAGTTTTGGACCAGACATAAAGTTTTCAGACTTGGAGATCCAATCTCTGGCTCTTTTATTTCTGAGATGATTGGACTTTCTTCAGAATTCATGGTTTACTGCCTTCACTGGCCTAGTTCCTCAGATGTATTGCGGTTTCCTGAGATGTCCCCTGCTTCTTTTGAGCATGCTACAGAATGTTCCAGGATGAGTGACAGAGATGGGAATTTACTTGTGGAAGTTTCTATCTCTACTCCTTCCAGTAATCCTGAACTCACCTGAGTCTATCTGCCCTTGACCGATTTGCATTTTTTTTAATGCAGTGATTTTATGAATTATACTCAAGTTTTTTTATTTCTTTTCAGAATGGGCTAGATTTCTATGGCAGGGCTTATTTCATCATGTGCAAAGACAAAAGCCATTTTCCTTTTTAAGGATATTTTGCCTAGTTGTATGATACCAAATTGACAGTTACTTTTTCTTTCAGAATCTTTTTTTTTTTTCTAATTTTTTTTTTTTTTTTTTTGCAGTTTTTGGCTGGGGCTGGGTTTGAACCTGCCACCTCCAGCATATGGGGCCGGCGCCCTACCCTTTTGAGCCACAGGCACGGCCCCTTTCTTTCAGAATCTTAAATTGAATTTTTTTTTCTTAGTACATTAAAGGTACCACTACTTTATCTTGGTACGTGATATTTACAATGAACGTGTTAGAAACCACTTATATCCATTTTATCTGTATGAAATAATTTTTTTCGGGTCTGATTTTATGGTGAGAATTTATCTTGATATTTATTTTGAAGATAATGCATCTAGATGGACTTTTCCTTATAGTCATCTTCATTATGCTTCTTGGAACTCTGAATTTATGTCTTTTATCAATTATGCAAAAAAATTGCCATTATTTATTCAAATATTTATTTTTTTTATCCTAGCCTTTTCAGACTAAAATCTTACATGTACTAGCCTATTTAATTTTGATTTATAATTCTCAGATATATAATTCCGTTTTTTCACACTCTCTTGTTTTCTTTGTAATTTTTGATAATTTTGTATAGATCTATCTTTCAATGTGCTGGTCATTTACTTGATTTGCCCAGGCAACTGTTAATAACATTGAATAAGTCTGGTTTTTTTGTTTGTTTGTTTGTTTATTTGTTTCTTTTGTTTTGTTTTGTTTTTGCAGTTTTTGGCAAGGGCTGGGTTTGAACCCACCACCTCTGGTGTAGGGGCCAGCACCTTACTCCTCTTAGCACAGGCGCTGCCCTGTCATTCTTCTTCTTCTTTTTTTTTTTTTTTTAACCAGGCCCTTTTGGTTCACTTTACAGTCTCACTTTCTCTGCTCACACTCCCCCTCTTCAGATGTGAACCACTTTGTCTGCTAGACACGACACGCTAATATTTTCACCATGCTAGTTTAAAATTCTGTTTGAGTATTTCAAAATCTGAACCATCTCTTGACTATTTTCTTTTTTGATAATTGGTTAGCTTTTCTTTAAAATAGAGGACTGGCAGCACTTTGGTGTATGCTGGGGGTTTATATGAAACAATAGCAGAGACTGAAGTGAATGATACGCACCTCTGGAAATGGAAGGTCCTTCAAACGGTCAGGTTTCCTCTGTAGACGCCTAAAGCCAATTTGTTTGGAACTGTATTTGATCTTTATTCTAAGTTCACTTCAATTCAGTGAGCTTATGGATTCAACTATTTTCAGGGTAGTAAAAGAATTTTCCCCTCAGCACTGGGATTGGAGGTCTCTTTATGTTTTATACAGTCCAGATAACAAGATTCTGGACTTAAATCTCTCTGTTTAAATGGTTATTTCTAGTGTTGTTCACTTACACGATCTTGTAGTTTATCTACTTTATTTTTCTCCTTAGCAGTAAGGATTACAAAATCTGTTTTAAATATAATACATCCTTCCTCTGTGTTCTGTCTCCTCTTCTACTTGTTTGCTAGTTACAGGTTCTGATCTTATGACATTGGGGCAGGGGAGAATAAAAAATGATAAAGAAAAATGTCCTGGCAGGGTGAAACTAGTTTAATCTGATGTGAAATCTATTTAATTTTTCTGGATATTTTTTAACTGATTTTTTTTTTTATCTTAGATAACTTTCTTTTACTTAAAGATTCCACCTTTGGGCACACGCAGAAGTACTTCATTATAATACTCTCTAATTTCTCACTCATCTTTTGATCATCTTAAATCTACCCTATCTGTTGGCATCACTGCCCTCTATGGAGAAGCCTTAGTTATGACTCAAAATTGTTTCTACAGTGTGATCCATAATTGAGCAAGAGAAATACTCCATCTCTGCATTATCCTAACTTAGAGTCACTTTACTACTCGGCCAATTCAAGCCAGGGTTTCAAACCTTTCTCCTTTCTATTCAGAAACTTGTCTTTCTTGTCTTCTAAGTTATGGAGACACAGGTTCTGGTTCTCCTAGAAGTTCCCGTGAAATATGACTCACTTAACTTGAGCTGAGGGGGAAGTAAATGTCTATTTCCATTGAGAAAAGAGAGTATATTTTATATTATTCCAAAACTATCTTCTGAGTAAGTCTCTCAGCTTCTTTCAACAAAAGTGTGTTATAATAGGTGGGCTAACAGCCACCAGACCTACTTGGGCACCTCCTGGCAGATTCTGCCTCTGTGTGGTTTTACTCTGTGGATATCTCTGCCATGGGAGACTGTGCTGGAGCTGAGACAGACGCACACACACACACAGGGGTGAGTAGGTAGGTAGATATTTTGTATTTGCTTTTTCCTTATTTTTTACTCAAAATCTAAAAAAAAAAGGTATTGTTTCTACCTGGAAAACCTACCTCTCCTAATTAGTATTCTTACCACTCCTTCAAAGCTTCGGGGAAGACCTTCCTGACCTCACAGAATAAACAGTGTGTCCCCATTCTGCGCCTCAGAGCACTTTTTCTTCTCTAACATAATATCCAGAACAGTTTATTGCAGTATCTAGTGCCTGAGGTTTTCTTAGGGAATATGAACAAAAGCCGTGAAAGAAAGCAGGGCAAATGCCATATCAAGTCTCAAAACCACTTAAAACACTGCCTACATATTCCCAGAAGTACGACTTCCCTGGCACCTTGTTGAAATTATATTTTGTGGTACGATACTGAAGCCCAGAGAATTCCTATCCAAAGCTGGGGATGCTCACAGCACTACAAAAGGACCTTACAGGATC
Source organism: Galagoides demidoff (assembly GCA_963574575.1). NCBI lineage: Eukaryota > Metazoa > Chordata > Mammalia > Primates > Galagidae > Galagoides > Galagoides demidoff. The sequence continues at coordinate 2,503 of CAUYQV010011032.1, read as the reverse complement.
TTTAGGCTCTGTTTGCTAATTCGTTTCATAACCAGATCCAAAGAGTCAGTTTTACTTTGTGCTGATAGTGATTTACATATGAAGAATACATACAGCTCAGAATATAACGCCACCTAGAACTAATGCTTTATCTATATTCAAATAAAAGAATATGATGCACTGTCTGAATGATAAACAAATTTTATTCATGTCATAGGATTTATAATAATAGATTTCAGTATTTCTCTACCACTCGATGTTTGTTTAAAGTTGACATTTAAAGTCATACTGTTTTTTATTTTTATTACTTTATTTTTTTAAATATATTTTTTTATTTTAAATACTTCAATGCTGCAAATTCTCGTGTTTTAATTGTTTCCACATTTATCGAGGTGTAATTGACATACAAACATGGCACACATTTAATGTTTACAGTGTAGTGAGCTTGGACACACACACATACTCATGTTATCATCACCACTATACAGCTAATAACCATGTTCATTACCTCTAAAAATTCCTGTGTTTCTTTGGTTGTTTTTTCCTTCTATTGTGGTAAGAACACTTAATATGATATTTATATTATTAACAAATTTTAAAATATAAGACACCTTATTGTTAACTGTAGACACTACGTTGTGTAGCAAATCTCTGACATTTTGTCATCTTGAACAATACTTCCCAATATACCCCATGTCCTATCCTCTAGTGACTATAATTTTATCTACCTCCATTTTGTTGATTATTTTTAATCTTCTCTATAGGAGGAATATTGCAGTATTATTCATCTGTGATAATATTATTAGACATAGCACAATGTCTTCCAGATGTATACATTACCACGAATGGTACGATTTCTTTCATTTTTAAAGTTGAGTAATGGTCAGGGGTGGTGGCTCACACCTGTAATCCTAGCATGCTGGGAGGCTGAGATGGGTGGATTTCTTGAGTTCAGGAGTTTGAGACCAGCCTGAGCAAGAGTGAGACCCTGTCACTACTAAAAAATAGAAAAACTAGTGTGGGTGCATGTACCTGTAGTCCCAGCTATTCTGGAGGCTGAGGCAAGAGGATCAGTTGAGCCAGAGTTTGAAGTTGCTGAGAGTTATAATGATGCCATGACACTCTACCCAGTATGTTTTCAGTCCCTTTGATGTATACACAAAAGTGAGATTGCTTTATCTTAGGGTAGTTTTAATTTCTCGAGGAACCTCCATAACGTTTCCCCTAGTAGGTGCACCATCTCTTTCAACTGTGTATAGGGTTTCTGATTTCTGCACAACCTTGCCAACATTTCTCATTTTGTTTTATTTTAATAATGCCCATACTTAACAGGTGTGAAGTGATATCTCCTTATAATCTGATTTATATTCCTACTGGCCATTTTATGGCTGTATTTGAAATGTCTATTCAGGTCCTTTTCTGCTATTTTAATTAGGTTATTTATTATTTGCTATTGTGTTTAGGAGTTCCCTATGTATTTTTCAAATTAATCCTGTCAGATTTATGGTTTGCAAATACTCTTCCACTTAGTTTTGCTTTTATTGTTTATGTATTTAGGTTACATCCAAGATATTATCGTCTAGACCACTGTCAAGATTTTTTCTGTATTTTCTAGTCAGGGTTATATTATTTTAGATGCTACATTTAACACTTTGTTTTTATTGACAATACTTATATTTGGGACTACATGTGATATTTTGATATATGGATACAATGTATAAATGATGAAATGCATGTATCATTTTGTGTTTTATGTATGATAAAATTGGACTCATCCAACTTTTTTTTGATATGGTTATCTAGTTTTTCCTGTATCATTCACTGAAGGGATTATCTTTTCCTCACTTTCTTTCTTGGCACCCTTGTGAAATATCAGTTGCCTATGTCTGGGTGGGTTTGTTTTGGGGATTTCTGTTCTGTTCCATTGGGCTATATTTCTTTTTCTTTTTTTTTTATTCTAGCACCATAGGGTTTTCAGTGATGTTAGTACTGTAATGTATTTTGACATCAGGAAGTATGATATTTCCAGCTATTCTTTTTTTTTGCTCCAAAGAGGTCTTTTGGGCCATTTTGCCTAAGTGAGCAGATGGTCACCTTTATTTAAAACAAAATCTCGATAAGCGTGATTATTCTTCATGACATTGCTTTTCCATGCGACCCTGATGGCAACACCCTTATGGCAACAGTAGAAAAAAAAAATCTTCCAGCTTAATCAGCACCCTTAGAGACACCCACCCAGAAGTCTCATGCATAGCATTCTTACTTGCTTTTTATTGGCCAAAATTTAAAACACATTTAGTTCAAGAGGTTGGGAAATAATCATTTTTCAGCTAGGTACATAGGCACTTTGAATGAAATCAGAGCTCCACCTCTGAGAATGAGGTTAGGGGATAGTTGGTGGAGTCAGAAGTTGCTGCCACAACTTCCATTAAATACTAAGGAAATTTGCTTACTGGTGGCAACTGTCCCCTTAATGTTTAATTATAAATATGTCTAGTATTAACCAATATATATTTAATAACTG
>CAUYQV010011029.1:0-23715 GCA_963574575.1 Galagoides demidoff | reverse complement strand
TCCCCTTTTTGTGATTGTTGCATTCTCATTGTGAGAAATTAACCAGGAGTATGTGATTACAAGCCATGATAAAAGATACTAATCTTTATTTATTTATATGTTTAAAAATAGGCTTGGCGCCTGTGGCTCAATCGGCTAAGGTGCCAGCCACGTACACCTAAGGTGGCGGGTTTGAATCCCCAGCCCAGGCCTGCCAAACAACAATGATGGCTGCAACCAAAAAATGACCGGGCGTTGTGGTGGGCGCCTGTGGTCCCAGCTACTTGGGAGGTGGAGGCAGGAGACTCGCTTGAGCCCAGGTGTTGGAGGTTGCTATGAGCTGTGATGCCATGGCACTCTACCCAGGGGGATAGCTTGAGGCTCTGTCTCAAAAAAAAAAAAAAATCACTGAGCCAAATACCAGCAGCCAAAGTAGAAGGAATTGTCTTAAATGTCTGGATCATGGAGTAAGTTGACAACAAGAACTGGGAATCTTAACTCCAAGCCTAAGTCATGACCTTTTAAGAGGGAGTACAAATGCTAAACTTGGCCAGGAAACCTCTTCTTAAAACTGCAATTTCTCTATGTCTTGAGATTGAGTACAGCAAAGTGGCTGAGTGTTTACCTAAGCTAGCTGGTCAACATGTGCCAGACAAATGTGTGAGATGTGGAGTCAAATGAACTTGAGTTTGAAATTGTTAGTTCCATTTGTAACTGGTGAGTTGCTTGGTTTTTCTGAATATCATCTCTGAAATGAGGATAAGAATACCCTCATGCCAGATTTGAGGAAGGCATAGATCAGACATCGTGTGCAAAACATCTAATTTCTTCCAGCTTGCAGGGTAGGAATGAGGAAGACAAACACTGAACCCCATTGTGTGTGTGAGAGACAGAGAGAGATGACAGGTTGTGATAAGGATTAGTATGAAGAAGACTAAGGTTCTATGAGAGAAAAGAGAGAAGAATCGTGTGGAGGTCAAAATTAACGTGGGAAATCCAAGAAGATAATTTTGAGAAAGTGAGATCAAGCTGAGGCCCAATAACAGGTAAGAATCATCCAGGGAAAGATTGAGAGAAATCCCCGGAAGGCCTCCAGGCAGGAACAAAGTCAGGGCCGTCCAGATCTGAAGAGCCAATGGTAGGGATGGGCGTGCGTTGAGATGTGGAATGCATTGGGTCTCATTTGGAGCTATTTCATTTATATGCTGAGCTAGGGCACTGTAAGAGTGAAGGTGGGAAGGCAGAGGCAGTGTTAAACATTACGCAGAAACTGCAGGTGAAACCTGAAACTATCTTGGGCCTACAGGTCGCACCAACAGCCTGCTAATTGTCCCTATCACAGAGCTTAGCATTTGTTCTTAGTGCCATGGGAAACCACTGAAGGGCGTTCAGTTAGAGGGTGACAGTATTTGATTTATGTTTTAATAAAAACTACCCACTGTAGTGGCCTATAAGATTCTGGGATCGTGGTGTTTCTCTTAGTCTAAACAAAATAAACAATGCCAGTTGGATGACGTATTTTAGCCAAGGTAATACTTATTGTGAAATTATAGCTCATAAATGAAAGAAATGGTAAAGAGCTTAGTGTCGCAAGTCTAGTTTCAAAATCCAATTCCATGTGCAAATAATAATATGAGAGATTTCTGCTATTTCAAGGTGTCATTATCATTATTGAGTTTAACTAAAAGTCATGATACTTTGAAAATGGAATGGTGAGGATGTGATATTAACTCCAGAATAGCTCCTATGCCTAATATAATGAGATTAAAATAATCCATGTGCTACATTACAGAGCATTACAGGCTTTGGACATAATATTCCCTAAGGGTAATGAGTGATTTATGATTGTCTAGACACTCTATCTTTGTGGAAAAAAAATAATATGCATGTGTATATAATCATAAGTTAGGAAATTGGTACAGAATGAAATAACTTATTATAAAAAATTAAAATTTTTCTTGTGTGGAAGTAAAACCTCATTGACTGTTGTAGAATTCATTTGGATAATAAGTCCATAACATTTCTTCTGAAAACTGTCATTCCTACCTCTTCCTTCTTTCTGCTGAAAGTAGAATAGAAGTGTTGTTTTTAAAATGATAACATCAAAACCTATTTTATATTATACAAAGCTTATCAAAAGTGATAAAGTATGAACATTTAGTACATAATATTCATGCTGTTGATAGAATGGGGGGGGTTATAAAGGAAGCAGGAAAATTAACAACCTCCTCAATGTAGATACTGTTGTCTTCAATTTTAAGTGTGTGAACATTTCGAAGTCTCCTTCAGCTACTGTGGAATATGCATTTAGACTTTCCATTTGTGGACATAGTCAATAGGACAAAAATAGAACATTTACAGGAAGATTTTCTGAAATAAAACTATGTTTTTCATCATTATTTAGAGGATCAAATGGATTTGGTTTCTTCCACATGATTTAGGTTTTTTTAATGTTTTTAATTTTATTTTAAATGATACAATGTTGTGGTAAAAAGGTTGCCTTTAAAATAAAAACAGAGCATCCTTCATACAAAAATATAGAATCACATCCCATTTAATCCCATTAGAATCACGTATGGACCTTCCAGATAACCTTGAGACTGAAATCCATTGAGTAGTGTTTTCTACACAGCATGTGTCCCTTTTGTGAAGAACAGTATACCTGTCCTCAGCAAAACCGCTCATCCCTCCATTCAAAGCCATTGGTTGTGTGTAGATTCAGCTTCATCCTTGGCTAGAGCAATGGACGGTGCTGACTGACCTGAATCATGGCCACCTGATTGTGGCCATGGAGAAGACTGTGTATAGCTCGGGTTGCTATCTGCAGCCATCTCACGATTTGGGGAGCCAGCATTGGGATTAAAAATGCCAAGAATGGAAGCTGCCTGGAGAAACAGAACAAATTGAATATCTTTGGTGACACAATGGAAATTCTGAGTCAGCCGCATCTGAACTTCAGCCGAATAACCTAGCATGTTTATCTGGTTGTTTACTAAGTCTGCATTCAATTTTCTGAAAATCAAGATAATCTTTAATTGATTCAGTGAGATATTTTTAGTGAAAATGTTTCACCTCACACTTGTGAAAAGACAAAGAACTGCAATGATCAAATACATATGAGCCATCAGGCTCAGAAATATGATAACTTCCCGTGATAACTTTGATAGAAAACAAGAAAGGACTGATTTCCAGTTGACTCTCATATTGAGTATCCTTTGGGTAATCCACGGGTCATTTTTTTGACACAGAATACTCGTATATAGTTCTACTGATTTGAAATATTTTCACAGACAGATTCCTTACGGGGCAAGAATCTCCTGGCGGCAAATGGGCTCTGTGATATGTAGAAATAGGCTAAGCTATTGTAGTAAACACATATAAAAAGTCAGAGGTTCATAACAAAGAATGAAATCTTGGTATTTGCAATAATATAGATGGAATTGGAGGGCATTAAATGAAATAAGCCAGGCACAGAAAGACATCTATTGCATGTTCTCATTCACATGTGGGAGATAAAAGAAAAATTGAATTCATGGAGGTAGAAAATGGTTAACAGAGGCTGGAAAGGGTAGTGAGGAGGGGGAAGGGATGCTTAATAGGTATAAAAATACAGTTAGAGAGAGGGAATAAGATCTTGTGTTCACTAGCATAATAGAGTGGCTATCGTTAACAATAATGTATTATATATTTAAAAATAACTAATAGAATAGAATTAGTGTGTTCTAAACATGAAGAAATGATCAATTCTTGAGGTGATGGATATCCCAGCTACTCTGATTTGATCATTAGACATTGTATGCTCACATCAAAATATCACATATATCCCACAAACAAGTATAAGTATCATGTATCCATAATAATTAAAAATAAAATATCTTTTTAAAAGTAAGGGGCTCAAGCAAAGAATTCTTCTTTTAACAGCCTATGAATAGTCAGGTGTTCCAAAGACTGCAGGTGACTGGTGCATGAGGTCACCCTTGCCCCTCCCGAGGGCTCATAGTCCTACCCTGACATTTGCTACTTACCTCCATCTCTGGATTCAAGGCAGATATTCCACTTGTCACCCCTTCCCCGCCAACACAAAGGAGAAAAGAAGTAGAAAGTAAAGATTTTCTTTTACAAAATATGATTTGGTATTTGTCCATACTGTTTTTACTCACATCCTGGTGATCAAAACTTAGTCAAAATCATATAACTCATCTAGTTGCAATGAAGCTAGAAATGGTTACAAATGCAGCCTCTGGCTAAAACTCTCTAGCACTCAGATGTTAGGTAGATGAGAGCATTAAAGGCAATTTAAGTATACAGCACAAGCATATTGTCCCATATTTCCATAAAATTAATCCAAGAAAATCTTCTTCTTATATAAATACATATCTATGTGTATTTGTGTATGTCCAGGCTCCACACCTGTGGATTCAACCAACCATGCATCAAAATTATTTTAAATGATGAAAAAATAACAAAACAGCAAAAAGGTAATACAAACGTACAAAGCAATACGGTATAAATAGTATTTACGTAGCATTTACATTATATTGGATACTATAAGTAATCTAGAGATAATTTAAAGTGTAAGGGAGATTTGCATAGATTATATGCAAATACTGGGCCTTTTTATATAAGAGATCAGAATTCATAGATTGTTATGATTCAATGATTCCCCCATAGATACTGGAGGATGACACTGTGTGTGTTTATATACAGTGCAGGAACACACAAACACACACATATACACACAGAATGTAGGTGTGTGTATATATGGATATATACACAGGCATCTTCCCTCCAGTTGCTCCCCATACAAGTGCTTTTTCTAATTTCCATGTGACCTTACAAATTAGTGGCAACTAAAGTTCTTAAAAATAGCTAAAATAAAATAATATTATAGTTAGTAACCACAGTAGACTGTATAAGGGCATTTCCTTCATAATACTCAGTAAATTAAGTGGGAAAATAAAATTTTCATTTCAATACATTTGTAAATATACAAAATGGCTAAATACATATTATCATATTACCTAAGTTCAGAAATTCATATTATTTCTTAAACTTATCCTGGCATGAAAATATGAAAGGATAAACTTTCCTATTGAGTGATTGAGGCTCTTAGTCAATTATTTTGCTTCTGGGAAATTATTTATTCAAAGCCTTTTGGTGAGCAGCAGTGGGTATACTTTTTGTCTTTTTGACTTTTCCTAATCATGTTTTGTATTATCATAGAATTGAAAGACTATTACTTTAGTCTGATTTAGGCAGACATTAATCATGTCACCTGAGTCAGCCTGGACGGTTGAGTTTATACAGCATGGGCGCTCTCTTTCAAATGTATATTGAAATGGAGATTTGCATTACCCAATTCATTGTGTTCCCAGGATATTATTAGAGTGTACACCTTGCAGAATTTTTGGTACCCAGGGCAGTGAAGGGCCCAAACAATAAGATTGTGAGAGGACAAAAATGGATTATCCTGATAGCATCTTCACATGGCTTTAATAATTCTGCTTAAGCCACCACTCTCTAAATACTCATTCTCTCCCAGGCACCCTCCTAAGCACTTCACTTTTAAGCCTGACAGCAGCTTTTAGGTAGGTGCTATTATCACCATTTCACAAATAGAAAGCCTGAAGCTTGGAAAGATGGTGGAATGGTTCAAGATAAGACCCAGATTTTCTTCTATTTTCCCTAAATCTAGAACCTTGAAAATTACACAAATATTGCTCACATCTAAGTAAAAGCAGATGTGTAAGTCATGGTTCTCTAGAGAAATTTGAGCAGTAGGATGTTTAAGTGCCACACACACACTTGTGCACGAGCATATATATATGTATGTGTGTGTATAATATACACACACACACAAACACAAAGACAGAGAAAGAGAGAGACTGACAAACAGAGAAACAGGGAGAGAGAGAAACCTGTTTTAAGGAACTGGCTTGCACAACTAATTGTAGAGGCCGGTAAGTCTGAAACTTGGAGAGGAGGCCATGAGCCTGGGAATTCAGGTAAGAGTTGATGTTGCAGTCTTGATTCTAAAATCTGTAGGGCAGGCCAGCAGACTGATAACTCAGGCAGTATTTCTATGTCATAGTTTTGAGGCAGAATTCTCTCTTTACGACAAAACCTCAATTTTGGTTCTTAAGCGTTCGGCTGTTTGGAGATGAGACCCATCCACGCTGTAGAGGGCGATCTGCTTTAATTAAAGTCAACTGATTGTAAATGTTGACAACATCTACCAAACACCTTCACAGCAACATCTAGACTAGTGTTTGACTGAGGAAGTGAGCAGCATAACCTAGCCAAGGTGATATGTAAAATTAATTGTCTCAGTGGGCTTCTAAATAACACCTCATACATACCTGCTTCCACCCTAAACCTTTTATGCTGTAACAAAAAAATAAAACTAGAGAAATCACATTTAGGCTTCCTGCAGCTTGGATAGAGCTATGGAGAGACTGAACATCAAAGTTATGTTCAGTACACAGATGGGATTGAAAATGTTCTTTGATGGTACTCATGTAAGCTGTAGGGGGCATCAGGAAAAATAAGGGATGTTGGATACTCATATCAACTGATTGTAGTAAATACCGAAGGCAGTTTCTTGCCGCAGGTTGTAAGAAGTTTCTGAAAGATATAGTATCAAACAGCAGCTGTGCCTTTGTTGGGATTGATACTGCTAGAGTGAAATGAAGGTATATGGTTTTCAGAAGAAAAATTTTATTAGCAAACCGTTGTCCTTGGGCAGGTGTCTCGTTGCCTGGGGCAGAGCTTTGTGAAAGCACATTATGGCAGTGGGCGTGCTGGGATTACCAATGTGGCTGGCTGATATGCACGCTTCATTAGCACCTGCCAAGGGGGCTCAGCACTGCGAGCCTGGCTCTTGGCTGGTGGGACTCTGTGCACCCCACTTCCTAGCTGCCCCTTTCTTCCAGCTGATCTGTGCTGACTTCAGAAGTTAAAACCCTGGTGATACCTCCTCTAGTCCCAACTATATATATTTTTTCCTGATCACAAAAATAATATATATTCCCTGAGTAAAAATTAGGGTATCTAGTGGGCCGCAACCTGGGACAGTGGTCAGCAAAGGAGACAGTGCTGGAAAGATCACAACACTTTACCCCAGACGATAGCATATAGCTTGGAAGCCTGGCAGGGATACACTGTTTCACGTGCCCGGTGGCAGCCTAGAAACCATGCAGCCCCTGTCCCCTGCTTCTCAGGAGTCTTTTTACAGGGTACAAGATGCACAGCAGTCAGTAGTCAGTGGTCAAGGTTAAAAATGAAAGAGGAGAGATTACAGCCCCCAGGAAGGCTGGGTAAACAGGGACATCGGGTAATGGAACATCTGAAGCAGGTGGATAAAGGTGCAAGGAAGGGGCTGGGGGGAGAGCAAGTCTTGTTTCTTCAGGCAGACATCTCAGCTTCCATGGTCAAGCTACTGATTAATGGTCTCAGCTTATCTGTGCTGCTGACTCCCCAGGCAGGGATAGTCACATAATATTCTCCTGACTGGGCACCTTATCCTGAGTTGGAAGGCCCATGAGGAATCCAGTCTCTCTACCTCTCACAGGTTACCTGTAATTCCACCATCTATGTTAGTGCATATTCAGACAACTTTTAGTACGGGGCTAATGTGACTCTGCCTATGGATATAGATAAAATGTAGTTACAAAAACGGGTGGATGCTTTGTACAGTGCCTTTGCTCTGCCTTTTCATTTGCGATATCATTAGTATAGTTCCCTGTTAGTGGAAGATTTTTTTCAAGTGTTGTTAGGACTACATAAAATTCCATCATATTGACATTGTCCGTGGTAGTTGAAGTAAAGTGTAGAAACCACTGCTGAAACATAAAACATGTTATTTCACTAGAAGATGCCTTCCTGAAGTTCTTGCGGCTCTCAGTTTATCAAGCACACATTAATTTTTCTCTTTTGTCTCTAGGCGGGGAGAACAAAGACACGCTAGTGCATTCTAAAGCACTGCCCTCTAAAATAAGTAACATCGGAGCCGATCCCAGTAAACCAAATTCTTACAGGCAGTAGGTAATATTTCAGAAGCAAACATTAGTTTAAAATTTAATTATCTGAACAAGTTCAGAAACAAGAATGATGAACCAAGGATGGTTTGTTTTTAAATTTTTCATTATTTCAAGCTTGCAGGCAGCAGCTCCAAATCCAAGACAAATTTTCAGTGCCCTCTAACTATTGTCTTGTCTTCTTGTGTCTGAGGATTGAATTAGATTAAAACTAACTTTGGGAGCTTATTATACAGTGGTCTCCAAAGAATATGCTTTTTTCTCCACTGCTGCCTCTTTCTGAATTGCTAATATCCTCAGTGTAACACTGAATCATTCATTTCTAGAATGACTGTCTGAAAATATGTGAGAATAAGAGGATCGTCTGATTGTAACTTCCAATTTTCCAAGTTTTCCTGCCCTGTTTTTCTGTCTAGTCCACCAATATGTGCTCTTTCTAGAGTTACAAAGATAGCAGCATAATTAACGCTGGTAGGCTGGAGTCTACCTGATGTAAAGAACTGTGGATAAATAATCAAGGGCTCCTAGGGTCTAGGTGTGACTCTGTCCTCAGTCACATTGAGAAAGTAGCAGTTTCACCAAGTGTATAACAAGGCAGTTGAACTAAATGAGCATGGAGATCCTTCTAAATATAGAACAACTGAAGAATTCTGGTATATTATTCCTTTTTAGAGATCCAAAGCGGCTTTCTCTACACTGGTGATTGAGTACCAGTCCTGGGAGTCTATAGCGGTCAGGATCAAAATGCCAAGAAATGGTCCACTCCAGCAAGTGTAATACGTGGCATTAAATGGCTTATTGGATCACTGGGGCTGAACTTAGAGAAGAGATTCCCAAAGCCTCAACGCAATACTTGGGCAGCCATGGGGGGGAAAGTGATGTTCCAGATTCAATCAATGAATTTCCTGTAAGAGATAAAGTCTCAGACTACCAGAGTAAAGACCCAGCTACAATCTACACCTGCAAAATAGATGCCTCTGTCTTTTCTCCTTGTTTAACCTCAGCTCTAAATTCAGGCTTTAAGTAAGTGCATAGGATTGGTGAAGCCCAAGTCACATTCATAATCTTACTTGCAAAGTCTCTAGAATATATCACATTTTAAATTTCCAGCAGTAGGTTTGGCGCCTGTGGCTCAAGTGGCTAAGGCGCCAGCCACATACACCTAAGGTGGCAGGTTCGAATCCAGCCCGGCCCGCCAAACAACAACGACGGCTGCAACCAAAAAATAGCTGGGCGTTGTGGTGGGCGCCTGTGGTCTCAGCCACTTGGGAGGCGGAGGCAGGAGATTCGCTTGAGCCCAGGAGTTGGAGGTTGCTGTGAGTTGTGATGCCATGGCACCCTACCCAGGGGGACAGCTTGAGGCTCTGTCTCCAAAAATAAAAATAAAAATAAATTTTCAGCAATAGAGAGCGTTGCAAGAGATTGGAGGTTAAGGGAGTCAGCTCATAGCCCCAGATATCCTCAGTATAAAAGAACCATTGGTTTATTTTAAAAGTGCCTCCATGTCTTAGTAAGTATGTAGACTTATTCTATATAAATTTACTGTATAAATTTTCAAAAAGTAATTATTAATTATTTAATAATTAATAGCCAAATATATATTTGGCCTATCAATAACAAAATTTCTTCTTGGTAACAATATTCTAAATACTTATTTTCTCTTGAAATGAAGTATATATGATAAATATGGCCTAAGAGAATATGAATTAAACTAATTTTGTTCATATTTTATCTCATTCAAAAAGAATTAGAACTGTAATTTTAAGCAATATATACTGGCACCTTCCATTACAGATTTATCAAAGCTTACAATCATTATTCAAAGTGTTTTGAGTCCACATGGCACCATATAAGTACTCCACTGCCAGTTAATCATTATCATAGAAAATCCTGATAGAAGTAAGAAATTATTGACAATTGTATCTTTGGTGTCTAGCTGAGGTATTTCAGAGAGAGTACTGATGAATGGCTGAATCTAAGAGCAGATCATTATAATGCATGGACTTTATCAGCCTATGATGAAATGTTACATGAATAGGAAGAATTATTCATTCATTCAGCAAACATTTATTTGTGCCTACTATGTGTCAGGCACATGGTAGGGGTTTGGAATACATCAGTGAATAAAACAAAGATTCCTGGCCTCTTTGAACATATATTCTAACATAGGTAGGTAGATAGTAAATAAGAAACATAATCAATAAGCAAACAATATCATAGAGATAAGTGCTTTCAAACAATAAAGGTCGAGTCAAGGGAATGTGGTAGGGATTGAGGTGGGATATGGTTAGCATCTCCTCACTGAAAAGGGAGATTTGAGCAGAGACTTCAAGGAAATAAGAAAGTATATTTTTGCGACCACCTGCAGGAGGAGCCTTCCAGACAGAAGGCACAGTTCTCCATTGAGTTGGAGAGAGGTCGGCTTGCACAAGAAAGGGCGAGGAGGCTGGTGTGGTTCAAATGCAGTGAGAAAAGAGAAAACGTATCAAGAAGTAAGCACAGAAATTCAGGGCCATATCACAGAGGGCTTTCTAGGCTAATATAAGGACTTGAGAATTGGCACTTCACAGTTTTGAGCAAAGGAGTGATACTTTCACGGTAACTACTGTGTTGACAACAGTCTGTATTAAGGGTGGAAACAGAGAGGCCAATGAGCCAGCAGATAGAGAATGGTGACTCTATCAAGAGGATAGCAGTAGGGATAGTGAGAAGTGGTCAGATTTTGGAGATAGTTTGAAAATTAGATTTAAAGTGTGACGGGAGTAGGAAATCCAAAAATAACTTCAAAAACTTTGGCCTGAGCTACTGGGAGAATGGAGTCGCCTTTAAGTAAGCTGGAAAAACTTTTAAGGGGAGCATATTTGTAGGGTAGGAATGGGAATTCTGTATCATCTTCTTACACATTGGAGGACATGCGTCTGTATATTGTAGTGCTTCTCAAAGCGTGACCCTTAGATCGGCAGCATCAGCATCACCTGGACACTTCTTAGAAATGACCTTCATGGGCCCATCCTGAATATACTCAATCAGGAATTCTGACCATGAGGTCCAGAAGTTATGCTTTAGGTCACTCTGCTGCACACTCCAGTTTGGAAACCCTGTGTATCATCTCTGAAGAATAAGGGCCAGGGAGACATCAGCATGGGGGAACATCATGGAGTTAGAAGACCTGGATTCAAATCCTGGCTAACCTGGACAAAGTTGGTCTATCTTTATCTGAGCTTTAATTTATATATCCCTAAAGGTATAGGAAGGAAGATAGTGATTGTACCTATGTCACAGGTCGATATGTGGAATTAGATCAAACAATGTTGAAAAGTGCAAGCAATTGAGACTGCACCCAGAGACATAGCCACATAGAAGACATCTGGGCCCCATTTATTAAAAGGGGAGGGTGAGGTGACCTGCCTGAGCAGTGCAAAGATGGTGTCTTCACCCAGAGGGCAGTTAGAGACCCCTTGTATATGGGTCTGTGGTGGGTGGGCACATTCCACAGCTGGCCTGTCAAGTTAGGGTCTTTTGGTGCAAACTTCTGGGGGGTGGGGCTAGCCGGATCTTTTGTGGTTTTGTCTCCAGAAGAGAGAAGGAGGGGGAAGGGTTTGAGTGTGGCAAGTTAGGCCCCCCAACAAATGTTGGTTAAGAATCCTGTACAAATTAAGTTACCTTTAAGTATTGGGCAGAAGATGGCAGGCAGAGAATGAGGATAGTACAACACAATTTACCTCTATTTTTTACTAAAATTCTCCTGCTTTTGAGAAGAATTAATTACATAGAAAATCCAAGTTGTGGGTGAAGTTTTGTTAGATCTTCAAAACATAGGTAATAAATGTGACTGTCTATCAAAAAGCACATTGTTGGTGCTACTTACGTGATTCAATAGGGATGGACATTTGATTTTAATAACTTAATTACCTCAATTGGATGGAGAAAGAAAAGTATGTAATCTTACTACAAAATAAAAAAAAAACCAAACTATTCCAGTATAAATTCTTTTCTCCAAGTTTACATGGTTATCTTTTTACATCTATTTAATTTTGATGTCATCTCTAGGTTCATTCTTTACAAAGTAGAGTATTGATGTCTATGAGTTTTAAAGAAGTTTGAAGATAAGTTAAAAATAAAGATAGCTGCACCCTTGGGATCATTTCTTCAGTAAAAGTCATTATCTCCTTATTTTTTTTAATTAGAAAAGATATTCAAGCGATCTACTAAAACCGGGTTTATATTGTTGCCAAGGCAAGGTTTTAAGGTTTACAGGGCTTGATGTATAGCATAAGGTTTTTGAGGTCACTAACAAAGCCTACCCTTGGCAATGTTTTAGCAAAAATTTATGCTTGAAACTAGATTGGTTCTGCCATACTGATTTTCAGACAAAAGTGTCAGCTAATGGTCAGTCATGCTTTTACTCAGTATTCTATGTTTTTGATGGAGGAGCTGGTAGGGTCTACATAGAAATGAATAAATTTGCAGGATATGGACTAATATCACTGATCTGAAAAATTACAAATGAACTACTACTTTGTATTTTTATGACTTCAGTAGAGAATGAAGGTAATATATGTAGGACTAAATAATAAAGTTAGAAAAAATAAAATAGAATTTGCTTCCTATAAGCACAACTTAGTCAATCTTCATCTGCCTTTAAGGTCTGAAGGCAGAAACAAGCTTGAAGCAAGAACTATGCTTTCTGCCTTGGAAATTTTTTAAAAATATTCTTGCACCTTGTTCAAGATTCATGAAAAAATAACATGCTGAACACCTACTGTGTGCCTAGCATAATTCTCGACGCTCCAATTATAACAGCTTCATGAGCTGTGTAGAAAGATAAAGCAGGGGTGAAGGATCATAATAGAGAAAAGGAGAAAGCATTTTTCCATAGAGTGCCTAGAGAAAATAATCATGATAGAAAATAGCATTTGGGTGTAGACATCATGGGAGTACGGGAGCAAGCCATATTTGGGGAAGAGAGTTCTTCCAGGAGAGACTTCAAAGGCATGGAGTTGTTTGTGGAACATCTGGCTTTTTCTAGGAGCAACAAGGAGATTGGTGCAGCCAGAGAAGAGCAATAGAGATTTAACAAATGAGGACAAGATGCAAAATATATAAAGCCTCCAGGACCTCAGTAATTACTTAGAGTGAAATATGAACCACTGGAGGATTTTGGACAGCCGTCTTACACAATCTGTTATTATTACAAAATTCTATTCCTTTTACATTTTCACTGGAAATTTTACCTAGAAATAAACTTTCAAGATTAAATTATCTTCCTCATAAACTCTGGAAGCACCGTTGACCCCAATCATGCAGCATTGTGTGTGACTATGAATGTTGTTCTTTTATAGGGGACATTTTTGGCTCTCTGCAATGTTTGGCATTTCCCATTATCTTTACATTTTCTGTAGCGTGGTTGTTCAGGTGAATGCCTTTTGTTTTTTTCCAAACGTTGTTCTCATGTAGCCAAAGAGTCTAATCTTTCTTCATCCTTTTGGAAATTTCATTGTTTGATTTTTTTATTTCTCTTTCATTATCTCATACTTTCTAACATTTCTATGAGATGAATTGATGAACTTTCTGTACCTTTTTATATCTCTTAGTTTTTCTTTTATAATTTTCACATGTTTACCTTTTTCTATGCTAGTGAGTGCCAGAGATAGACTTCTGTGTCTGCTGACCTGCTGGCTCCATGGCCATACAACAGAACCTCTGTGTGTATGTGATTCCTCAGCTAGAAAGTAAGGATAATAATTATAATACCTATGTTATAGAGATGTTGTGAGGTTTAAATAACTTTATACACAGCAACAAATTAATGATAATGTGTAGTTCAGATCACTAATCACTAATTCAGTGCTTAATTATAAAGCAGTTCTTTTGATTTTTTAAAAAAGTTAAGGCAATTACATTTTCTAAGGATATTTTGTATTTTCTAAATTTATCCTTTCTTCTTTTAAAAAGAAAGTTGTCTTTATTTCAAAAAGCCCAGTTACGTTTCTAGTCAGTGGTAGTCTCAGTGGTTCTCGATCTTCCTAATGCCACAACCTTTAATACAGTTCCTCATGTTGTGGTGACCTCCAACCATAAAATTATTTTCATTGTTATGGGTCTACGTGTTTATTAGCAGTGTTCTATAGCAAATTTTATGTATTTGTGGCCCTGTGTAAGTGGAGTCTCTGCACATAGCTTCCATTTATTAGTATGTAATAGATTTTAACAGAAGTCCTGTGAGATTATGAAGTTTGTCATCTCAAATTTCTTTTTTATCTCCCTCATTTGGTGAGCCCATTCTTCCTTATACTTCTCTTCTACAAAAAAGCAAGGAAGTCGGGCATGATGTTATGCACCTGCAGTCCTGGTTACTCAGGAGGCTGAGGCCAGAAGGTCGGGCTGCAGTGTGCTATGATTACACCTATGAATAGCCACTGCATTCCAACTACCTGGACAACACAGTAAGATCCCATCGGTCCCCTACTCTACCCAAAAAGTAAAATCTGAAGTAGTCATTTGTGCCTGCTGGTTGATTGACCCTTACGTGTTTATAAATTTGTTATTTCACCCATGCATTTGTGTTTTAGCTCTGTGTACTTAAGTAGTTTTGGGCTGGCATGAGGCAGACGGGAAACTATGGGATAGGAGGCAGGGAATGCACTAAAACCACAACTTTTTTCATCAGCTGATCTTCAAGGTAGCTTGACTTAACTCCTTAGGATTAATTGGGATAGAAGCTCCTGAAGTGGTTTCTGAATGTCTTTGTAAAGGGAAGCAGGAATTCACTTGTCTTTGGGTGAGAAATGCAGAGAGTTCAGAGGTCTTTGTCTTTCCTACATGAGGACTCTACATCCATAGAAATAGAAATCCCTTTCCTATTTTCCTCCTCTGTTTGACTTCAGATACACCTCTTTTTTGGTACACTTTTTTTATATTTGTTGTTATTGTTAAACCCTAACTCTTCCCTTTTCGGATTTCTTGGAATGTGTTATTATAACCTAGTCATTTCATATTAATGTAATTCACTTCTTTACTACCCAAGTTACTTATTGTCTTGGGATGTAATTTAACTAATTAGAGCTAAGTTTATTCTTTTTCCCACACGTGGAATATACAATCAACTCTCTTGAGGAAAACAAGTGAAAAAAAAAAGTAGAATTTCTTCTCTTCCTCAGATTATTTCTCTTTCTTCTGGAGTCTGCCATTCTATTTCTATTTTCTGATTTATTTTTTGCCATTTTCTTTAAATACCTTGAGAGGCTGAATTGTTATTCTGTATTAGTCAATGTAGAGAGTGGGTTTTATCACACTGATAGCGGGCGCATGGTGGACACCTTTTCCTCCAGATCCTCCTGATAGATGGGAAGGCTTCTCATAAGGTTTGCCTCACCAGGTGGAGGTGTTAACAGACCCAGAGCCTCTGGATTCCATGGGAAGAGAACAAGAGGGCGGCCTAGACCATTGCCAACCTTATGTCCCTCTTAGACAGTGTTACCTTTCTCTGTGTCCTTCTTTTATATCATTTGCAAAAGTCAAGAGCTTCCTTAGCACCCACTTCTATTCCTTTGCCACGTCCCAAACAACAAGGGCTCCCTATTCCTGGTAGATCAGTGCTTTCTTTGAGGACTTCTCAGGCCTTCATCAGTTGCCTTCTGTATGTCCACTATGGCATGCATGCTTGCTATTCATATGTTAAAATCCTATTTCAAGTAGTGATGATAAAATGGTGGGGCCTGTTAGAGGTGATTTAGTGATAAGCTTTCATGACTGGAGTTAGGGCCCTTTTAAAAAACCCAAAAAGATCCCTCGTCCCTCTGCCCGGTGTTATGTAGATGTGTGAACCAGGAAGTAGGCCAGATGCAGAATCTACCATCATCATGTTGGTGTTGGACTTCCCATACTCCTGAATTATATAAGAAATGAAATAAGATGCAGAATCTGCCATCACCTTGATATTGGACTGCCCAGCCTGAATTACATAAGAAATTGTATAAAAAGATGCAGAATCTGCCATCACCTTGATGTTGGACTGTCCAGCCTCCAGAATTATATAAGAAATTACATAGCAGAATCTATTATCACCTTGATCTTAGACTGTCTAGCCTTTAGAATTATATAAGAAATAAATTTCTCAAGTTTATAAGCTTTACAGGCTATAGTATTTTGTTATAATAGCCCAAACAGATTAAGATAATATCTATCAAGAAAGGAAGACGACTAGCCCAACAATTCTTTATTTAATTTCTTTAATAAATACAAAATTTCTGTAGCATACCTTTAAAAACAACATTGCTTACCTCTCACTTTGAATCCACTTTGTTCTGCGGTGGTTTCTCTTTCAGCCAATTTCCATCAGTATCCATGTCCTCAAAATTTTGATTTGGTTCTTGATTGCTGTTCTTAAGAATATTTTATGCTATTTCAATGAACTGGAGAAGCAGAAAAGAGATGAAAGTGCTTATACTCTGTTCACCATTTGGGTCAGAATCAAGTCTTGGTCTTTTACATTGTACTTTTCTGTGCTTTTTGCCCCAGTTACTATTTCTGAATTGGACTATGTGTGTTTCTTAATATGGACTAGGTATGTCTGAGACCTAACATAATAGTCTGAAATACCAAGAGGTACATAACATCAAGAAATTTCCTTCTTCCTTATATTAGTCTGGGTTCTCTATAGAGTCAGACTCTTTGAATCAGAACCAATTGGAGATAGATAGATAGATAGATAGATAGATAGATAGATAGATAGATATTTGAGAGGATCTTTAGTAGGAGAGTTGACTCACACAATTATGGAGGCTGAGAGGTCCCACAATAAGCCATCTGTAGGCTACAGAAACAGGAAACTGGTAGAGTGGCTTAGTCCAAGTTGGATGGCCTCAGAACTATGGAAGCCAGTGATGTTAGGCTCTCAGGCCAAAGGTTTGAGAACCTACTGGGACACTGTGCAAGTCCCAGAGGCCAAAAATAAAAAGCTTGACGTTCTAATGTCCAAGGGCAGGAGAAGAATGATGTCCCAGCTTCAGGAGAGAGAGAACAGACCTCATCTCTTATCTCCTTGTTCTGTCTGGGGCTCTAGCTGATTGAATAGTGCCTGTCTACAGTGAGTGAGGGTGGCTCTTCCTTATTCAGTCCACTGATTCAAACACTAATCTCTTCCAGAAACACTCTCACACTGACATACCCAGAAATAATACTTAACCAGCTATCTGGATATGCCCTAATCTAGTCAAGATAGCTGAAGTTAACCATCACGCTTCCCTTCCTTTACAGTTGGATTCCCCCAACTCAAAGCTGAATGTTATGAATTACTTTAGGGGGATCTCTCTGCTAAGAATTCTTTTTAGCTTCTAAATTAGAGGACATTTTCCCCCTCAATCCAGACTCTCTTCTCTCCCTCTTTAATATGAGACAGAATTGTTTAGTTGAAGTTTGCCACCAGAAAGATATAAGTGTTTACAGGAGTGAGGCTGTAGGCTGGAGAGAAAAGAGGAACTTTTTAGGACAGTATGTGCACAGTAAAAGTGAGATAAGTTAGTCTTCGCTATTCCTGCCCCTGGAGATACGTGTTGGGCTTACCTCCCTATCACATCTCAAGATTTCAGCTAACAAGGGAGATTAGCATCCAGCTCTGCAGCTGGAATTTACCTGGCTGCAGGACCCCTTAATCCACTTCTGTAACGCCATGAAAAGATTATAGAGGGCTTTGGAAGTAGCAAAATTAATTGGAAAAGGTTAAAAATCACTCTTCCCTCAGTTTTCCGCAAAGTGTAAATGAGCATGACGGGAATGCTAAAATGATCTATGGGCCTAGAGGTGGCCAATGATGTCACCTAGGAAAACAAGGTGCTACTCAATGAGGAAGCAAATCACATACCTGCCGGAAAGCATGAAGTCAGGTGACTGCATGGGGTACTGGTTGGCTTTTGAAAAACAGTCAAACAGGTTGCATAAGAAAGCCAGAACTGGATATACTCTTTGGCTAGATGGGTTGAGACTTGGCCAATAAGAAATTGGACAAAACCCAACTCAAAGTTGTTGTATTTTTACCAGATTGTTCATGTAATCAGTCTACCTTTAGGCGAATATTCTTAGGCCTGTTTTGAGAGAGATTTTAATCAAATAGGAAAGGACAAGAATAGGAGGAAAGGAAACTTGGAAAGAGAGAGTTGAGTAAAGATGATGAAAATGTTTAGATATGACTCTGTATTTACCCACTTCAGTTTTAATCTAGAAGTGACTGAGAAAACCATAGGACTGGAATACATTTATAAAATTGAAATGAATTTAGTCTTTCCACTGAAAATCACTACCAATTGTATTTGGGGCCATTTCAAAGAAACATAAGAAAATTTCTAACATAAATACATAAAGGAGTTTCTCTTTTGAATGGACCTGAGTGTAATTGTATAATTTTGAGCTCTTAATACCAAGGTTAATGTACATTACAGTAGGGTGCTTTACTAATGTTATCTAATAATAATACTTCATTTATTATTCATTTAGTAATAATTATGTTTTTAATGCTAAGAGATAAAATGTTCAAATGTGTCACTCTCTGGGTAATAATTAAGACCTAAATATAAACTTGAGTGAGGGCTGTTGTGCAGTTCATAAAGGTTCTAGCAACATCAAAGGCCCAGATGCAGTTATCACACCAATTGATCAAAAGTCACTCACAATATGCTCCAAACCATCAACTGAAAGGGAGGAGGTTAGAAAACTGAGTTTCCTATTACCATTTCAATCATAAAAGTGTAAGTGGCATTGAAACATTCATTATAAGCCCACTGAAACGCATGACACTTATCATTACTCCTATTTAGACTTCCAAGTCAGATTCTCCCACAGTATATTTTAGGCAATCAATAAATATTAATTGATTCAGTACTACAGGGAAGAGGATGGCACAATACTTACAGAATAATTTTCTGCTTAACTAATATGAATTAGCATTTGCACATGGACTGATTGATGTGAATTTAAAACAATAACACTTTGTATTTCTTGCCTTTATATTTGAGTATTTGTCACTGAAGAGGGTACTTTTAAGTTGTAATTCCCAAATGCCATTCCTTGTATGAGAAGAGATGTGTGAGCACGGAATGCAGAACTCTTTGGGGTTCAAAATTACCTGTTTCTGTCATGACGGTTCCTGAGCTGTGTTCTGTCTCTTTCTAAGCCTGTTTTTCATCTCTGACTCCTGTTAAAATTGATCCTATACAGGTCAACCTGACCCATAAACTACACAAAATTGTTCTTAAGGGTTGAAGCCTTAATATCAGATAACGTCCAAATCTGCCATAAAAATTCCCTCTTGATTTTGCTCTACAGATAGTAATTACCACATTTATAATCATAGTCAAGCCCTGATGGTTATGTTGCTTTAAAAATACTAAGATAAAAGAAATTTTTCACCTTTTACTGCTACACCAATACCTACTCCTAAATGGAGATTTTCTTCAGTAATTTGTATTTTCTTCTTTATCTTAAAGAAAATGAAGGCTGTTATAAATTTAACTCAGTCAAGTGCGATTTCATGGCCTCACATTCCTGAACATGAGTAGAGTCTGTCATGTTGGAAAACTTCCCCCAGTGGCTTAAAATACGCACACGTGCGTCAGTCAAACGATCCTTTCTTTAATCACCAAATGACAGTGTGGCGGTCTGGTTATTTCTTTAAGTTTGAAGCTACAAGTTTAGCTTTATTTCTATTTCTAGTTTCTATTCAATAACTGAGTGACTTGGGACATATCACTTTACCTTTCTGTGTCTTAATCTTCTATTATAAAAATTAGGAGATAATTGATAATAGAGCACTCAAAGTATATTCACTTTGATACCCTAAATATAGCCAGATCATGGTTAGTATTAAAAAAAATAGCCACTTTCCTTCTCTTCTTTCTCTACACTATAGAAAGCTAGGTTTATTTCAGAAGAGATCAACCTCTTATTTGAGAACGCCTTGCATAGAAAGCAGGCTCTCATAAATGTTGCAAAACTTTGCTCCTTGAGTGCTTCCATAGCTGGGGATTCGTACGAGATAGGACTCACAGAGAAAAACCCAGGCCAAGAAAATAGGTGTTGTTTCTGGCCTGCCCTGTAGACATACCTGCCTTTCCTCCCCCGCTTTTATTACGTCATATATACATAGATCATGAATACATTTATGCCTGTGTGGGATTCCATGTGTTGATTTTTTGTACAAATTGGCATGGTTACATCCAACTGATTATCATACCTTTCACCTCGTTTACTTAATCACTGTTTTAAGACATTTGTGTTCTATACTTGATAGATTTGACTTGTACCCTTGCAATATGCTCCATAGGTGTGGTCCTACCATTTACCCTCCCTCTATCAAACCACTCCCCTCCCCTCCCGTCTCCCTATCCTTCTCTCCTTCATCCTGGGCTATAGTTGTGATTCATCTTTCATATGAAGTGTGAGTGATTATAAATTGGTTTCATAGTAGTACTGAGTATATTGGATATTTTTTTTTCCATTCCTGAGATACTTTACTAAGAAGAATATTTTCCAGCTCCATCCATGTAAACATAAAAGAGGTAAAGTCTCCATCTTTTTAATGCTGCATAGTATTCCATGGTATACATATACCACAATTTATTAATCCATTCATGGGTCAATGGGCTTTTGGGCTTCTTCCATGACTTGGCAATTATGAATTGAGCTGTAATGAAAGATCTGGTGTAAATATCTTTGTTGCAGAGTGATTTGGAGTCTTTTGGATATATACCTAGTAGAGGAATCGCAGGATCAAATGGCAGGTCTACATTTAGATCCCTGAGTATTCTCCAAACTTCTTTCCAAAAAGAATGTACTAGCTTGCATTCCCACCAGCAGGGCAGAAGTGTTCCCTTTTCTCCACATCCATACCAACATCTGTAGTTTGGGGATTTTGTGATGTGGGCTAATCTTACTGGAGTTAGATGATACCTCAAAGTGGTTTTGGTTTGCATGTCTCTAATTATTAAAGATGATGGCATTTTTTCATGTGTCTGTAGACCTGTCTTCTTCAGAGAAGCTTCTGTTCATATCTCTTGGGAGAGGATTTTGTAGGTTATGTTTCTGACAAAAGTCTAATAACCAGAATCCACAGAGAACTCAAACTTATTAATAAGAAAAGAACAAGTGACCCCATGTCATTGTGGGCAAGAGACATATCTGCTTTTAAAGGTCTTTTTCATAGCCACCCCCACAAAGAGACAGTAGAGCTGCATCACTACAGAGAAAGGGAATCAAATGCTAAAAGTCCATATAACATGTTCGAATATGGACAAATTCTCCATTTCAAAAAAAAAAAAAATCCAGTTACTTTCCAGCAGGAAATAGTAGGTAGGCTGTACCTAGTCAATGAAAGGTATGCACCGGCCGTGAAGCATCTGTGTTTGTCATCAATATTTAGGACGTGTCCTTCTATGTTTACTGCCCCTGGTCTCTCCATAAGGAAGAGTAGCTAAGATCTATGCCTTTATTTGAAAGTCAAATGTATTTCTTTATCTTTGCCACATCAATTTTACTTAAAGATTTAATTCCTTAGAGCCAAAATGACATAAAGCCTCAGTTGAAGCAAAGAGAGCTGGTAGGGCATCCTATGATCCATGATTTGAGGAAAATTATTTACTCTACAGGAATGATACCAATAATTTAAAGTGTTCCTTTTCTGCCTTTGATATATAGTAACTGTAATCACAGACTTTCTTCTGAGGTCTTTTCCTGCCATTTAACAAATCATGTAGTATAGCCCACTCCACCTCCAAAGGAAAAGAAAAAAAAAGAAAAGAAAAACAACTTCAGGAATCATTGATCCAGGCTTGAAGCCAAGCAATCTATTTTTAGTACTTTCTCAAAAAGCCACACAATAAAAATGTAAATGGAATGGTGCTACTTTCTCCTTAGACTGTTTTTCTAAGTGGAAGTTCGGCCCTGTTTGAATTGTTTGTTTTCAGACCATGTTTAAGGAGCTTGATTACTCCAGTTTGGGGACCTTTGTTTCCCAAGTTTACATTAATTATAATTCCCACATTTCTTATAGTTTTATAATACCTGATCTTGATAAAAATATAAGAATCAATTTGATAGAGCTTCCCACTTTGGACTGCTGAATTAGCACTGTCAGTTGGGTCTCTTCCAAGTCTTCATACAAGTGTTAGACCAATTCTTTCCCAGTTTTGGATTCTGTCTCTGTGTGGAGCTTGTTTCAGTAGCTTTGCTTAGGGTAGGTGGTTTACTTTTCTGAAATACCACTAGATCATAAAGGCTTTCTGCGAGAAACAAATTTTACCCCTCTACATAAACCTTCCTGCTTTTATGAGGTAGGTAAGGTAGAAATTACTACTTCCTCCCCCCTGCCCCACCTTTTTTTTGAGTAGGGTCTTGCTCTGCTGCCCTGGGAAGAGTGCCATGACCTCATACCTCACAGCAACCTCAAGCTCCTGGGTTTGAGAGATCCTCAGGCTTCAGCCTCCTGAGTAGTTGGGACTCAGACACCTGCCACAATGCCCAGCTTGTTTTTCTATTTTTAGTAGAGACAGGGTCTTGCTCTTGCTCAGGCTGGTCTCAAACTCACTCATGAGCTCAGGCAATCCACCCACCTCAGCCTTCCAGAGTCCTATGATTATAGATGTGAGCCACCACGTCTGGCCAATTATCTTCCTTTTATAGATGAGTTAATTTAAAATGCAGAAGGTGAGTAGCTTGGCCACTGTACTCAACTAGCATGAAAGGGAGCAAAAGACAGGCACAGACAACTCTAAAACCTTGCTTCATGCTGCCTGCTTACTGGTGGAGATTGGAATTCAAGAATGGCTGCTTCCTCGTGGAGGATGGGAGTTCAGGGTCTCTGTGTAGAATTAAATGAGGTCCTAATGGAAACTACTAGGGAATTTTTTTTTTTTAATTGTGGGGATTCATTGAGGGTAGAAGAAACCAGGTTGAACTGATTTCATTTGTTAGGCGAAGTCCCTCTTATAATCATGTCTTGTCCCCAAAAGGTGTGGCAAAAACCAAGACCCCACCCACCTCCCTCCTTCCCTCTCTCTGCTCTTCCTTTCTCCACCCCTCCCTCCTTCTTTCCCTCTCTGCTCTCCCCTTCCCCCACCCCCACCATGTCATTGTCATTAATTGAGTACATAGGATTCATGCTTCTCCATTCTTGTGATGCTTTACTAAGAATAATGGGTTGCAGTTCCATTCAGATTAATACAATGGTAGAGCCTCCATTTTTTTAATGGCTGCATAGTATTCCATGGTGTACATATACCACAGCTTGTTAATCTATTCCTGGGTTGGTGGGCATTTAGGCTGTTCCCACATTTTAGCAATTGTAAATTGAGCTGCAATAAACAGTCTACTACAGGTGTCCTTATGATAAAAGGGTTTTTTTCTTTCTGGGTAGATGCCCAGTGATGGGATTGCAGGATCAAATGGGAGGTCTAGCTTGAGTTCTGTGATAGTTCTCCATACTTCCTTCCAAAAAGGTTGTATTAGTTTGCAGTCCCAACAGCAATGTAAAAGTGTTCCCTTCTCTCCACATCCATGCCAGCATCTTCAATTTTGAGATTTTGTGATGTGGGCTATTCTCGCTGTGGTTAGATGGTATCTCAGGGTGGTTTTGATTTGCATTTCTCTAATAATTAGGGATGATGAGCATTTTTTTCATATACTTGTTAGCCATTCGTCTGTCTTCTTTAGA